>JAEQBH010009527.1:0-53033 GCA_016808115.1 Tetrastigma voinierianum | reverse complement strand
TTCACTAATGGAAATGATTCCTGAGTTCAAGAAGTCTTATAACATAAGCATTTGGGGATAGTAATTTAGTATAAATTTCGTTTACAACGAGTTAGAAAGAAAAGTGAGAAAGGGTATCAGGAGTATCACACGGGGACAATGCTTATGGCCTACATTCCTTAATGTGTGAAATTGAGACAATGCTTGAGCTGATATTTTTCATAGTTTTATTTACTTAATTTATTTCCTTAGCTTGGGCCTGTAGAGGCTTTTACTTAGTTTTATCATATTATATTGAGTGTTATTTTTTAATTACCATTTTTTTTTTTGCGAATTGATCTAGTTACCAAACCACACTTTTACTTATTTATTTATTCATTTATTTTTTGGATTGAGACATTTATCCATAAATTGCTACAACCACCCAAATTTATTTAAATAAGTCAGGTATTGGTATTACTAGTAACTGTGTCCATTTAATTTTCTTGATAGACATTACTATTCAATTGTTTATTGATAATTATTGAAAACCACCAACATACCACATTACTGCTTGATCATACACATTACATATTTCCAATGTTTTAAAAATCAGATCGATCGATCATTCGACTTGCTGACTGTGAATCGATAACAAACCGTCATTCAGCCGCAAAACCGTTTTTTCTTTCAACCCACAGCGGGATCGACCGACCTAAGGACAACTCTATTGAATCGACACACACCAAATCTATTTAATTAATTTTTTTTTAATTTTAATAACATATTAATAATTCTATTTTACAAGTCACCAGCCTTCAACCACTTCGTCTGAATGCATCACTCAACCAAAGAAACCGTGAAATCGATAACTTTTTCGTTCAATCATTCATCCACTTTAAAATATTGCATATTTCTTCCCCATTCCATACCCTCTTAGCCCACCGGTATCTCTTCTTTTTCATATGTCTATTATAGTTTCTACAAACTCATCTTCATCTCATTATTTTTCCCGGTACAAAGATATTTTTGGGCAAATTCCTTTATTTTATAAGAAAATCTAATATCACAGTAATTTTTACTTAAAAGAAATATTCTGCATTATGTCCTTTAAAAAAAGAATCTTAAGGGGAAATTTTCAACGCTTGGTACTTCTAGCAAGAAATCAGAAAAAAAAAGAAGAAATTATGCTAAACAAGGAGGATAATGTGGTAACAAGTAAGCTCATATGCAAACCTTTGATTCATGGCATAAAACTGGATCTGAAAACCAACTTTCATCAATTAGTGCCTCAGGAGTCAGAGGTTTTCCAGTGAAAACCACCGAAGTTAGACGATGTTAGAACCACTCTTTTGACAGACCGAAATTTAGCGCATGACTGTAGAACATTGATGGTTCCCTTCAATGCAGGGTCAATCAATTCTGCCTGAAAGCAAAAAAAAGAAAAGAGAAATACAAGTTAGCTCCATTTTTAAGTACAGAAATGGAAGATATGTAGGATGAACCTGGGGATTAATGACTTCCAATGCAACTGGAGATGCAGTATGAAAAACACCATCACATCCATCAATTACAGAATCAAAAGACCCTTCTTCCATTAAGTCTGCTTTGAATAAATGAAGCCTTTCCTTAGCTCCCTCAAGGGAAAGCAAGTGCTGTGTCTTCTTTGGATCATCTGTAGAATATATACATGTGTATGTAAGCACAATTGTGAGTAATGAAGCATATATAAAACCTCAGGTTAATCAATCTTGGCCTGGCTGTGGTTTCCAATTATTACCAGTTCAAGTCCCTAGGCCATCGGAGAATTTAACCTGAGGGTTTATTTCCTAATGATCACCTATTGGAATCCCTACCCGGTACCTCAAGGGATTAGCGGAGGTGCAGCCCAGTTGGCCCAAACACCCATGGTTATAGAAAAACAAAGTATATATAAGTGAAATGGCCACAGAGAACTGACTTGGGTGTCGAACAGTTGCTTTGACAGTGCAACCAAGCTTGGAGGGGAGGAACTTGACCAGACATGAAGCTATGAAGCCAGAAGCTCCAGTCACGCACACCACCTTTCCTTCTCCACTACCATCTCCCTTGTTGCCTTATCTTGATGTTCACCTTCACCCTCAATCAATGTTATTTGGTGTTTCATAGAGGAATTATACAGAGAGAGTGACAACTCATTATCACTTATTTGTGCTGAAAGCCTCTTTTGTGCTGAACTATCAAGTATCAACTCATTATTTATTATTTCCTTATGGAATTCTCTATAAAATAACGTCTGTCTTCTCTCCATATTTTCTTTCTATAAAATTATTTTTGAAGTCTATATCATATTTAAATAATTAAATAGAAAATAAACAAAATACATTTAAAAAAAATAATCATATATATTTAGACTATTCACTATGACATATATTTTATCTCTATAAAAATCAAATTTAGGTTCCGATAAGCCCATCCCCTTTACGTCATACCTGAAGGGTTAAAATAACCTAGGTTGCATTGAAAATTCCTCTATTTTGATATAGCTTTACCGGTCATTTGTCACATATCAATAAATTGAGACTTAGAGGTGTTATGAATTTACATATATGGAACAAGGAAGGCAAAGGCAAACTGGTATGCATGAATACGTCAGCATTTGGACAGCTTGGCCAAAGAGAACTAACGGTGTCGAACAGTTGCTGGACAGTGTAACTGTGTTGGAGGAGGAACTTGACCAGCCATGAAGCTATGAAGCCAGAAGCTCCAGTCACGCACACCACCTTTCCTTCTCCACTACTCCATCTCCCTCGGGGCCTTGTCTTGACCTTCACCTTCAACCTCAATCAATGTTATTTGTTGTTTATGTAGAAATTATGCCAATCAAACTGCATATGTATGAATACGTCAGTGTTTGACCTCTTGTTATTGTCAGTTTTCAGTCCACTAAAATATATATCCATTTCCAATTTTCTTTCCTTCCTTTTTTTTTTTTTTTGTGGTCCTAGATCTTCTATCCATAATTTTGCACTAACATGAGAATGAAATGTTTCTATTTTCGAGATTTTTGTGTTAGTTAATTCTACCATATTTTCTTAGGGTTAGGTTTGGAAAAATGATGGTCCAAATAAAATTAGAGCTTATTAGCCCGGCCTATTAAGATTTTGCCAATAATCTGCTTTGTATATTACTTTACCGCTTTTATTTTTTAAAATTTTTAATGACCTATAATATTTTCTTAATCGTTAAAATATTAATTTTTTTATTATGAAAATAAAATAGTCGCTTGTAGTTAATATTATCAACTATTTTTTTTAATAAAATAAAATAATACTAAGATAAAAATAATTAAAAATATAACTAAATAATTTATTTTATATAATATTTTGAGAACATGTTAATAAACTATAAGATTTCAAAGAAACTTTATTTTATAAAATATAAAATTTTGTAAAATTGTTAATTATTATTATTTTAAATTTTAATGTTTTACCATTTAATTATTTTATGATGTGAGCTCGTATGTGTTAGATCGGCTAACAAAAATTACGCCAATAAAATACTTAATTTATAATCCAGCACATCTTATGTAGTCTACCATTTGTTTGCTGATCCAATGTAATTATACTTTTCTGCACAGCATACGATAAGAAACATGCCATGTTAAAGCCTCCTCTTGACTTTCTAATATCAGAATAGATTTGCTTTGTGTTATTTTTCAAAGAATCCTCATCAGCAATTTATTGACTTAAAAGTAACAGATAGAATCCAAGTCTTATTGACTTTTTCTCACTGACGTCAATCAACAACAAAATGATTATACTGGTTTTTATATATTTGATTTAATACTAGATTTAAAATATTTGGTAATATCGCTGAGATTGATATACACTATAAACGGCACTAATAAAATGATTTAACACTAAAATACTGGTTACAATATAAAAGATATAATGTTAAATATACACTTATTTAAAACAATATCATTATAATTATCGGTAAATATGATTATAATAATTAATTTAAACCAAACAACTTGATGGTTCCAAGATTATTTTTCCACACTGATCTCTAATCTCATTTATAATGATCATAAGATCTTCTAAACTATATAAACCACAAAGCATACAATTATATAACTTAACCCATTTATAATATCATTTGAAATATATCATGATTTTTACTGTAGATTATAGATGACTTTTGTCAAAATTACTATTTAACATATTTTACTACTTAACAAGATTTGTAATCGAGAGCACCATTTTTTAACTGAATATTTATTTGATATTTTTTCAGAATTTTAAGACATATAAGAGATAAAGGTAGACGTTTTTTTTATATATTAGAAAAATCACCCAAAAACGTAACTATTTTTCATTTACTCACAATCACTCATTTATCGCTTCAACCGCTACCCAAAGATAGTTTCAGATAAAACATTCACAAAATTACGCATTTTTACCGATTTTAACATTTACCCGATTTTCCAAAGAAAATTTTAGTTCGCCTAAAACATTTCTTCAATAACGGCCAAAAAACCGATATTTTAAGACATGCCACAAATCGAAACTCACGAGAGGACTAGGTTCGCTTTTCCTCGTCTCTTCCCGACATAACTTTCCCAGACTCCAAACCGAAAGAATCTCTGTGTCTATGAAAAGCTTAGAGAGTGAAGAATGTGGATACGTCTAGAGAGAACACTTTAGAGTTGATGGTAAATACTGAATCCACAAAGTGTGTCAACTAGTCGGCTTTTGAGTACTATTCCTCATTCCTTCAACTTCCAAAAATCATAACTTGATCAATTGAAGTCCAAACTAAGTGAATAAGGACTCTTGGAAAGTTTGGAAGCCTACTATCTATCCATACAAAGATTAGAGCCATGGAGGTCATTTTGAAGCAGTAAGACCAAAATACATAGCCGGTTATGTTGAGCTGATATGCGTTATATCTTTTCACTCATTTCCGCCAATGGTTACTGATCATAAAAATGAGGAAAGAGGGAGAGACAGACACTTATTTATCTTATAAAATACTAAAACCTAAGGGGTTAATTTTTCGGAGATAAAATGAGTTATTAAGATACCATCACACACTAACAATATTTCTTTACAATGACAGTCACTGCGAATCGTAGTGCTGGGATCGTCGTTCCAAAATTCTTAACGACATTCCAAGTTCACCAACTGATGACAATATCATAAGTGAAACATAAGACAAGAAGTCTGAAACATTCAAAAACAAAAGATCTGCTTTGATTCATTAGCAAGAAAAATAACACAATGGATCTTTTATTTCTTGTATGTATGTCAAGATTCAGATTATAATAAAAATAAATACTTGAGACTTGGCATTTTTATAAGAAAAGAGAGCGTATTATAGATAGGATGCTAAAATATTGACTAGAACAGTACAAGAAAGGGGCAGCTATGCTCCTGATAACACAACAGAAACTAGGATGTCAAGAAAACCCTAACTCACTTACACCCCACCCAATCAATAAATTCAACTACGTTGGACGGGCCATTTGATATACTTGGAGTCTCCAAATATAGAACCCAAATTGCCTTCAACAATGTTAATAGAAAAGGAATACTCTGATTCTCATTAATTTACAAAGGAGGTAACATACATATTTATACTCTAGTGTTAGGGCAAAAAGGAAACCGAGTTAGAGTCTAATTAGGAGACTAAAGAGAGAAGGAACAGAATCCTAAATGGATTGTATATCAAACCTTAACACTTCTCAAGAGCAAGATATAAGGCCAAAAGCACCCAAGCCTTATCACATATATATTCTTTGTCCTGTGGATCTCTAAGAGACTTAAGGAAGATATCCGCTAGCTGGGATCATCAGAGTTGACAAAACTAAGAAATACATCCCGATGCACCTTCTATCCGATGTGCCGACAATCTACTTGATGTGCTTGGTCCTCTATGGAAAACCGAGTTAGATGAAATATGCAAAGCCGGTTTGATTATCATATAAGTCATTTGTTCATCCTTCCCAAATCTTTAGCTCTCGAGGAGATGTTTCAACCATATGAGTTCACATGTTACAAGGTCATAACTCGACACTCTACTTCAAGACTAGATCCTGCCAATACACTTGTTTCTACTTTCCAAGATATTGCCACTTCGATGAAGACACAATATTCTGATGTAGAACGTTTATCTATCGATGAGCCAATTTAATCTGCAGATCATCGTAGCCAACACCGGGTGGCGACTCATGTTCTATACAACACCTCTTTGACCGTGTTTTTTGACATAACTGAATACTGATTGCAACATCCTAATGCCTCGGCATTAAGCAGATTGTAGAACTGGTCAAACTACACTCACGAAAGAAATGTCGTGCCGAAAGGATAATGAGATAGTTCAAGCTTTACCTATAAGCCAATATCTCCTCATTCTGAAAGACTCCCTCCGATCGGCATGTTTGACATTCGGGGTCCATAGAGTGTCTATAGGCTTACAATCCAACATAACTGTGTCTGCCAATATATCCAAGGTATACTTCCTCTGAGAAATAACTAATTCTAATTAGACCGAAGCATCTCAATGCCTAGAAAATACTTGAGTTTCAAAGTCTTTTGTTTGAAAATGGATGAAGAGGTGTTACCTGAGTTTCAATACCATCCCCGGCCACTCATCGTAATGACAATGTCATCCACATAAACAAACTGGGCAAATACATCATTCAAGAGGAATGATGATAAAAGATAATGGTCTCACAGGTTTCGAATCATGCCAAACTTGAACCATCGAAGCAAACTGGCTAAACCAAACTCGAAGAGATTGTTTCAAACTCGATAAGGAACGTCAGAGCCTAGACAAACCAGATTTCCCGAGCAACAAAACCAGGAAAGATCGATATAAACCTCCTCAGCGAGATCATCGTGAAGGAAGACATTCTTGATATCCAACTGAAAAATGGACCATGAGCAGATAGCAGCCATGGACAAAAGCAAGCGAATAAAGGCAATCTTGGCCACTGAAGAAAAAGTATCATAAATGTCTGAGCCATATTGTTGAGTGTACCCCTAGGCAACCAACGGTATTTTGTCGATCAACTCGCGATATCGTCCCACTCACCGTATGTACTCAACGATAACCAACATGATTCGCCAAGTAAGAGCTACAAGCTCATGTGCCATCGGGAGTAAAGCAGCATCCATTTCCTCGCCATGCCCGCCGCCACCGAATGAGAGAGAAATTTCACTAACATTGCTAGTAGGAGATAAGACAAGGTGAGACAAAGGCACAAAGAGGGTAAAAGATAAAACTATGAAATGAGAAAATTATAAACAGGATGTTGGTTAGAAGTAGAGCATTACCTTTCCAAATGGTAATAGGTAGATCATCAGATGGTTATAGGAACCTAGAGGGGTGGAGATGAATGCAGGCATAGAAGATGATTCAATAAGAGGCCATATAGGAGGACGAGGGTTGCAAGTATAAACCTGAAGTGGTCGAGTCACGACATCCGTAGGTGGAGAAGGAAACTGAGATGGTAGGTAAACCCGGAAAATTCAATTTTCCAAAAGGGTAAACGTAATTTCAATGAAAACTCGAAAATTCTCTAGATTTCTGATGATCTAAACGGACCGCGTCATAAATTCGCTCTGGTGAAATCTAAATTCACCCGTAAAGTTTCACACCAGATAGTCGGAATATTTTACGATTTTCTAAAGTGAGAACCACACGATTTTCATGACGGTATTTTACGAAAATCTCAAGTCGAAATTACGACTAAATTCATTTAAAAATAAAGAATTGAAAAAAATAAATTGTTTCGAGGCGTAAACAAAAACCCAAATGCAATACGAACTATATATCCAAAAATATAATAAGAATAATAAAAATAAATAAATAATAATAATACTAATAAAAAAAGAAAATAAAATGAAGTCAGAAAGAGGAGAAGGAGGGTTCTAAGAGAGAGGAGAGCGTGGGTAGTGAGAGAATTTTAATTTATTATTTCTTCGCTTCTTTCTAAATCTAATAAAATCGACCGCAGGCTGGCTTGACCAAGGTAAAGTCAGATCTACGCTGACGGTAGCCTAATGCGCGATTAATTCAAATTCTGGAGCACAAACTCCACGAGGTGTGGAATTTTTCATTTGTATTATTTCAGCCTAAAGGCTATTTAATGGTTTGAATTGGCTTAGAGACCATGAAAGGTCAGAATTTCGGGCCCTCAAATTTGATCAGTTATAATCTTTAAATTTTGACTATTCGACACCGCCGACTTCGATTGTTTACGTCAATAATTTTCAGATCGTTTTAGACAACAACATGCACTTTCTGACTATTTTCATAAATTCCACCGAGGCTCTGGCTTTGGTTTCTGACCGATGTATTCTGGCTCATGGTGTGTTTGCATCACAATATTCAAAGCTGATGAACTGTGGAAGTGGACCAAGAGGTTCTGCTTATATGGGTCCTAGATTTTGTAATATTTTAAGAGGCACATTGTAAAATGAATAAATACGAATAGTAAATGTGAATAGTGACACGAAATTTTTTTTTTTGTGAAAATGTGTTTAGTCAGAAAGATTCAAAATGAATTACTCAGAGCCACACTAGCCCATGTGGAACTAATTTTGTGTAATTGATTGTGAATTGCATAACATGTTTTATGTGATTTAATTATGTTAATATATATGATGTGAATATATTATAAAGGAATGTGTTGGAATTGACATCATGCATTCAATATGCATCAGAACTAGAAATTATGTGGGAATGCATAATAGGATCGACACTCGTGTTGTGTGTTTGATGGTGTGTCGTGAGTACATTTGCAGGATCAACACCGCGTAGGGTGTTGGGATTAGTGGGTTTGATTAACAGGGACAACGTCCAAATGAGTCGCACTAAGTTAAGGAAATGAAATGGCTCATTACTATATGCACCTAAGACTCTAACAACAGAGGAGAGCCACGGTGGTGGCTTCTTAAGAGAATTTGCTCTGAGTGGTCACCAACAATATTATTTATCTAAGTGTGTCCACTATAACATTTTGTGTTGTTCATATAATATCAATCTTCGAGTCTCGCCCCAATTGATACATAATTCCGAGGGTCAGTCTACATAATATCAATCACGAGTTCCATCACCGCTGATATACATCTGAGGGTCATTCGCCAAAATAGGATTATCGGGAGTCTCCGTCCAATTATTTATATCTGGGAGGGTTTGTCTGACGGTTAAAACAACACTCTGAGCAGAAATGGTTTTCATTCCATGGCGTAATGCACATGTTTGAGGGAGCCGTGAGAACCGAGGCGGCCGGGTGTAAGAGACCCGCGATATCATAGTTCCGTATGGGGCGTAAGAGACCTACTGGGATCACCCCGGAAGTTATGTCATCTAAATAAGACACACTAGCCATGTTTATCACATAGAATTCGTTGTGTGATAGGAGTCGGATTGACTTGGATTTGTTTCATTGACATCAGATTTGCATGTTCTATGATCGATACTGCACTTCCAGAATACCAATGACAGCTATCAATCGGGCGTATGTACAGAGACTAGCCTATGGAGTGACTCGATATATTACTCAATGACATATTAAGTGATGGGGTCACGAGAGCCAGTATTACATAACATGGTGAGTCGAGTCTCATTCATGGTATGTAGACATTCAGTAGACATATGTCAGACTTGGATGTGTGTTTCGATGGCGACCATTGCATGCGACTTAAAGCGGGAGAGTCTTCGTAGAGATTATCACTACCGGGCTTTGTTTCACCTGCCTGGACCCCCTTTCGTACAAAGGTCGCATGTGTCGCACAGTCGTGCGCATCGGCCACCGCATTCGGGATCAAGACATATGAAGAAAGCCGACAGGGTTTGAATATATATATTTGTAAATATATACGGTTGTATTTATTTAAGCAAGAGTGATAATCAAACTTTATGGACTATGGTTTTACAGTCATGTGCTTATATGTTTGAGTATTGATGCAAAATAAGTGACCATTATTTTACTCGCATATGGACCCCGTGGTCATATTGAACTGTCAGGGGACAGGTTTTATCAAAGTGTAACCTCTGCATGTGCCAGACACGCTCGATTTTCGTGAGTGGTGTCGTTACCCAAGATCCACGAGTATTCCGCTGCTGATCTGAGCACAATGTGGACACCTGCTTGGGGGCCAGCCAGCAAGAGAAGAGGAAATTCTGATAAGACATCCCACACAAGAGACGTCACATGCAGGAGAAGAAAGCGGAATTCTCAAATAAAGTAAAGACTTAAGATATAAGAAAGGATGAATAGGGAGAATAACAACAATAACCCCTCTTAGTTAGAATAACCTAAGAAGAACACTTTTGTACTGGGTCGAGTAGCTCAGAGCCTCGGTCAAACTCCATCCGTCCACGCTTGCCTCATGTCGAGGTCCCAGCGAAAAATATATTTCAGACTCTTGTGGTTTGAAAATACTTCAAACTTCTAACATACAACAGGCGCTGATATCTAAGGTAAAGACAATGGTCACAACCCCATGTCATGTGTAGGGTACTGGTCGTGATTTTAATCGCTGAGAACTATAAAGCATTACTCCAATCGCATCAAACGTATCCTGGGCCTGGTCCTTCAAGGCATCATACACTGTGGTAATCTTCATTCCATTTCTGACTATTAGAATAGGAGTCAAGAACCTCCTTTTCAATTTCGAATGCCTTTCTCACACAAGTCATTTCACTCGAACTCTCGACTCTCCTTCCCGTCAACCTTGTCACAGGTGCCGCACAGAGAAATCCTCACGAACCTCTCAGAGACTTTCGCCAACTCGGGCCAGATTCCCGGGTGACTCGACTTCTACTCTCCCAACCTATAATAAATTTCAACCTTTCGTGGCTCATCACACTCAGAGCGACACGACGCGTGTCCTAAGAATTCTCACCTCAAGAAGCCAAAATTCATATTTGCCAAACTCTGGCATAAGAACCGATGGTCTTCAATAGAACGAATCTCAACAATCCTCGCTCTCGAACTTAGAGTAGATCAAAATGTCACAATGAAGACTACGATTTAATCCATCTAAGTAGGGGTTGGAATACCTTATGCATGAGATCCATGAATGTCAAAGGGCATTCGTCAATCCGAATGGCATCACCGTGAACTCGAAATGCCCATACTGTATCCTAAACGCTGTCTTAGGGATATCTGCCTCCCCAACCTCAACCCGATGATAATGAAAAGTGGCACCCATTCCTGGCAGACTCGCCGCCTTTAGGCCATCAAACAAATCATTTCAATCCCAGAATGGATACCTGATTCTTAATCGTGAACCCCGTTTAACCGTTTCTGTAGTCAATGCACAATCAAGAGTCTATCCTTCTTCTTAGCAACAACTAGCCTCCCCACAAGCGGTTTCGGGCCTAATAAAACCTCGGTCCAAAAAATTCCAGATCTCGGACTCAGTTCTTTGTAACTCAACCTGCGCCATCCTATGAGGTCACAGAAAATAAGATCTACTGTATGTAACTCACACAGCCTACATCTCTCTCAGCAGAGGTAATCCCAGCTCATCCGGAAAACATCCTCATACTCGCAAACTACCCGAGGACGGTCTGGCTCTCACCGTCCCCGTGGTAAGGCTTCTGCTGTAGCCAACTCATCAACTCGTCCGTGACAAGCTGATTTGCGTTTACGAAAACGCAGACACCTACGCTGCCGCATCGGCCGCCCGGGCAATATATCATTAGTGAGCACTATCTCTAATGGCAGAATTAGTTATTGGCACTAATTTCTAAACTAGCTTCATGTCGATTTGATGGTGGAAAATCTTATAGAAAAACCCAATACACTAATCTAGGTATAAAAAGAATAATTGTATAAATACTAAAAAGTCTTAGGGCATAAAAACTTAAAGTTGGATGTATTGAATTATATCGATGATGAGAAACCTAGGGTTTTACCGTCTCCTACTAGACTTGATAGATGTGTCAATCATTAAGACCTATTAAGTATCTGCTATGAGTTAAGTAAATAAGGGCTGATCTTCCCACAAGATATTCTCTCGATATTTGGTTCATCCTGCCAGTGACGCATTACCCCACCAACCCTCGACTGAAACGCTTCTAAATGTAAACTCCTAGTACCACACTTGCAGTCTGGAATATCTCTATTCTTTGACTACCCAAGGGCAGCAAAATCATGTCCTAAAAGTCATCTTCATCTCAACTCCCATCTCTTACATGTCACTGCTTGGCCGCATAATAACATGTAATTAAATCCTGCACTAAAGGTTATATGAACTCATATTAATATTCAAATAAGTCAAAATCAAAATCAATCATCTGTGGTTAGGCTTACAAAACCTTGCAGTAGCACTAGTTCATCATTATCTTGTCACAGATCGATCTAATTCGAATCATGAAGTAGGTCAGAGGGAAGAACTATAGAAAATCATTCTTCGATCTTTCCTAATCCGTCTCAGATTGATCTCCCCGCCTCGTGTCTCCTTCTTCCTGTCGATCCAATCTTCTTCCTAAAGAGAACTATGCCCTGTGGTGTTTCCACTGACAGTCCCAGTCCTCCTCATGTCTAGGGCTTGAGATTTAAAATCACAATTATGGGCTCAAACAATAAAAATCCACTCAAAATCAACCCTAAACGCTGACATCGTGCATCAAAACCATAACTGCATTCAAGTTTGCCAGGCATAGGATCCCTTCACGCGGCGGCTCTATGTCGTGGCGAACCCGAGGCTGGGGTCCCTTTGCTTTTGCCGAACTTCATAAGGCCATAACTTTGTCATCCTAACTCCGATTTGGGTGTTCTTGGTACCGTTGGAAATCTCTCTTTGAAGTAGTAGAATTTAGATATGTCCAGAAACACTTTGGAAATCATTATAAAGACTGAATGCAAATGCTCCAACTGGTCACTTTCAAATTTTCTTTCTTCTTTCCTTCAACTACCAAGAGTCATAACTTGATCACTTGAAGTCCAAATGGAGTTAATAAGGTATCTTTGAAAGTTCGAGGTCCCAAATCGCATCCAATGATTGTGAACATTTGAGATTATAAGGTAGCTAAACATCAAATCACAAATGCTACATGTGCGCTTGCCGACTGGGGCTTTATCTCTTTGTTTTTTGCCCCATATTGATCATGCCATGGTTGACCTAATCACAAATTGAAAATTTAGAGTATTAGACTTATTTATATGATAAACTACTAAAAATATGAGTAAAACATAGGGATAAAATGAGTATAAAGTATACTATCACCGTCCCATCCGAGTCGTGATAATGCCCAGGTAAACATCAAGGATCCCCTGAACGCAACACGACAATCGCCTGTGTGTAGGCTGAATCTCCGTATGTTCACAATCAATGAGGACTCAGTTACAATCCGCGACCGCGATGAGATCAAACTCGATAAGTTCATCACCCAAAGGTCCACCGCGAGTTAACTTTGAGATCTTAACCTCACAAATTCGACATATCATATCCACACCTCACCCCAGTTCCCAGGAGAGCTTACATACAATGAATTTTCCAAGGTCTCAACTCTTAAGCCCACCAAGCCACACATGATGCAACAATGAATGAATGCGATGCACCGTAATCAAATAATATCTCGCCATAAAGTGATAATCAAACATACGCTATATAACCGACCGATGGTTGCCTAATCGGTGGCCTAACCAGATACGCCCAGTCCCTTAAGTCTCGGCCTCGTGACCCATGTCTCGACCTCAACCCATACTTCCGCCTCCGTCAGCTCGTGATGGCAAGAGGTGCCCGTGCGAAGACTCGAGGCCGATACCGGGTTCCTCTCGCCCACGCACTGTGGTGGAGGCGAACATACCGTGTTTGCGTACATGTCCCATCGGCGACTGACCGAGGCGTCCCGCAGCTCGATCCTTGCCTCTACGCAATCCCGCTTCATATGTCCGTTGATGGGCAACTAAACATGTCATCGATCCCGATCGCGAAACCCCGACATAGTCTTACTATAGCCGCGACCCTACCTTTGAAACCTTGAACTAGAAGCCTTTAAAGGTTAACTAGAAGAAGGTCGACTCTTTCCTTGCCACTAGAAACTCCGCATCTCTGATGCTTCGCGCATCTTCATCTCTCGCGACCATAGTCATTCCGACCACAGAGTCCATATCTTGCAGGAGTGAATCCTACAATCTTGAGCTCCTGATGGACAACTTCACCATCCTCAAACTTCTCACCTCGTCGTGTCTCGTGGCCACATACCACAAGAAACGCAAGCACCCCATGAACCCAGCCTCACGTATTCCATCAATCGTCATCGTTCCCCTCATGACAGAACCCGGCTTTGACAAGCCTAGTAGTCGCGAAAAATATTTGTTCGTGAAGAGCCTGCTAACTCGCCTAATTCATTGCTCTAAGTCCCCAGGCCTCACCTAATCCCACCATACTTAGGATTCACCCCAGCCGGAAAGCCGCTGTCTAATTTTTTACTCGACGGCGTGATTTACAACCTCCAATATCTCTTCAATCAATGAACCAATTGGTCACAGCACTACTGGATCCCTCCTCCCGTGAATGTTGTGAGGATGATGCGCCTTAAACCTACTGGAGGTTATTGACTCTCCCCATCTCCCCAAACGCATCTAGCTCGTATTAATCAAGGCGTTAATCGGGAGACCCCATCGCAAATGCAAAAATAGAGAAAACAACCTACCACGCACTGTGAAAAATCCTCGCCACAACCTGGGGCAACACTGTATCGAGAACGGTGTCACACAGAGACCATGTCACTACGTAGCTAGAAAGCTCACAAGGAGCAGAGAAACCTCTATTGCACCCAACCCACAAACGGAAGTAAAGTAGCCTTTGGGTTTTTTTCGCACCCCTCCAACTTTTTTTCTTTTCTTTCAAACATGCACTAAATTCAATATACAATAAATCCTTTTTTTTAATACAAAGGCAACATGAAACTCGGAAAACCCCACAAAAATGTAATAATTGATATCAAATGAGTTTAATTACAATTTTTTTTCTTCTTACATACATAAACAAAGAAAAAAACTGATTTTCTTCCTGCACTTTACAAATGACAGGGGAAGCCAATTCTAGCTTTTTTTCACAACTGTTTCTTGGATGTTTCATCCTAAGGTACCTCCGCACTGCAATATTTCTCCCACGATGGTATGGAGCACACCAAAGAAATTAATTCTCCCACAAGGGCTACTCTCCATAATTCTATGTACATGCAACACAAACACATTCAAGTAAAAGCATGCACATCTACCGAATGTCTAAGTGTCATTCTCATGTCTCGAGTTCTCGCAAACTCCTTCACACCTTCATTTGCCATGTATGAAAATCAAGCTAAAACAAAAAAATTCTTGTTTTTGAAACTCATTGGTCAATCTCCGATATAATTGCTCGATACTTATAAAATTTATGTGGAGTCAAACTATAATTTGTCGGACATTCCTGGACAAATTTTATTTTTGGCTGGATAACACCATAAACTTCTTCTTTTTTTTCATCAAATTATACTATGCACTCACACCCGCTTCACGCGATGTCCCCGCACATATAAAATGCGTATACTATTTCATGCCAATTCATAAGTTATATGCAAGGATGAGTACCTACATGCAAATATTAAACTATATTAGCATAAATTAATACGATTTTCTAATAACCAACATGTTATTCATTTTTTCAATAACACATAAAACAACATACACAGCTTTGAAAATCGGGCTCTGATCGCCTGGAATGGGGCCTAAAATTTCTTAGTGTTCTTTAGCCCCAAAATTTCGGATTGAATAGCAACACCACCTCACGCCAAATCACTCCATGTCATTTAAATGGCTCTTAAAACTGGGAAGTAACCAAGTAGAGAGAAACCCCTACTTTCGTAGCCATGAAACCCCTGATTCTCAGACCCATGAAGCTCTCGCCGCATGTATAACTTTGCCTCGTCTCCAACGAAACCGACTACCGATCCTCCATAAATTCTAGAGAATATGGAGCTCATTCTCTTTTCTTCCTTTCTTTTCTTTCTTTCTTTTCTTCATTTTTCTTCTTTCATTTTTCCTTTCTCTCTATGGAATTGTTCTAACTGATTCGTGAAATCTTCTCCACCTCTCACTACATGTCCCTTCCTATTTGTTCACTTTATCTTATCTAAAACTCGATTTCCTTTCTGGGTGGGACACTACCCAGCGGCCACCCTCAGACTTCTTTTTGTTTGACTTAACTCATTCTCCTGACATACTACGACTGAGCCATTCAACCAGTTGGGCGTGTCACCATATACCTGCTACTAAAATGCAAATTCACTATCTCGAATTCGACGAAATTCGAACGAAAGTAACTAGATTTTATAGAGATTCCAACGGGAATTGTTTATTTTAGATCTAGAAAATTTCTGCAAGCTTAAACTGAATACCGTTTACCATTTTTAAGAAAAATTGAATTTTTCCCTGGTTTTACAATAGCACTCTTCTATTGTTTAACAAAAATGTATTATATAATAATATTATATATATATATATATATACATATTACATACATACATATATATATATATATATATATATATATATATATATATATATATATATATATATGTATGCATGGTATCATTGTGTAATAATATTATATATTAGTATGTTATAAGTTTTTCTAATGTTTATTATGTAATTATGTTTCACAAGTTTTAAATATTATATCATTTCCAAATATATTTTAAAATATAATTTATTTATATAAATTAGAATAATAATATCTTAATTAATATTAATTATATATTTTTAAAAGTATTTTAAATTTAAATAAAATATAAATTATGGTTTATTACGCTATTGGTTCTAGGGGTTTGATAACCGATTCACCATCGAACCGAAGTGCTAACTTTTATTCAAATGTCTGGTTTTGATGAAACATTTGATAAAAACTAAATTATAATAAAACTCTAACACGCAAATTGTTTTTTAAAATAATTTAGATCATATTATATTTTTTACTATGATGTTATAGATTAAATAATCGTGCCATTAAGCTAAGTACAGCTTTATTAAATATAGAATTTATGATACCGCTACCAGCCATTAAATATATAACTTCAGAACAAAATTAAATTAGTCTAATATTTGGGTTATGATAGTCTTTTTTCTTTTGTTTCTATGTCAATATATTCTATAAATCATGTCCTAAAATTTTTATTTTGAAGTAAAGTTTATTCTGGATTTATGATTCATTATATTAAATGTAACTAAAAATAAATTAAAATTTAATATCACCAGTACAATTTTCAATTTGTATAATTATCATAAATAAATTAAGACAAATTTATTTAAAATATTTATTTTTATACAAGAATTAAGACAAATTTGTATTTAAAATATTTATTCATATAAAAATAAACAAAGACAAATTTTGTATTTAAGTATGATTAAATAATCTTTCAAAATTAAAAATATTTCAAAATTTCATCAAACGATCTAATTGTTTTTCCAAAACTACTTTTGAAACTAAAACACGGCTAGAAAACAAACTACTTTTGGAGGTTCAATTTCTACTTGGTGGCCTTTGTACATTATTTATCTTTGGTTTCGTAATTCCATAAACAACGGAAATCACAAAATATGTTGAGCACTGTGACAAAAAAGCCAGAGAGGACACAACACCTTTCCATTGTAAGAAGAAGAAAGAAGAAACTTTCATGATTGTTTTCTCTCTCAAAGTTTGGTAATGACTTCAACCATATTCAAATCACTTGAAATTTTCTTTTCACAATAATCGATACAAAATCTATTTTCGACTTTTGAGAATGTGAATATACCACTTATGAACTGCCTTAATCTAAAGACTCTCGTGACTCATCCCCGCCACCTCATTCCTAACTCCCACCACCATCGATATTCAAAGGTGAGAATCAAGTTGTTTGAATATGTGCAGCCCACAATATTTTTTTCTTTTTTTTTCTTTTTAGTAAGTGTATTTAAAGCAAATATTTTTGGATAACCTTAGATGATAAATTTTGGTTGTTATTAAAGTTATTTGGCATGTCGGGTTTGTTTTTGGTCTAGATTTTCAGAAAGAAAATGTTTTGAAATCATATTTGATGAACTAGATGGGATTTTTTTATTGAATGAACAATAGGTTTGAGCTTTATTTGTATTTGTTTATGGACATGATAAGCTTATATACACGAATATTATTCCTAGCTTGCATATGTTGTTTGTATACTTGCTCCTTTATTTTTTTTTTTTCTTTTTTTATGTGCTTGTTTGTTGTTACTTAAGCACATTTGTTGTCTTTTTTCCTGGATTGTCACATATTGCCACCTTTAACTTTTTGATATGATATTGCAAAGCGATTTAAATTAATAGCCAATGGGCCCAATAAGCCACGCATTTAAAATAGAACCATTAGCTCCAATTTGAAGAATCCATTCACCATCAAAAAATCTATGAGAATACAAGGTTTTTTGCACCTTTTGATTCAAGATCGTGAACACAACATCTGCTTTCAAGAGCACAATCAATTCAAGAAAATCATCAAACTAATGATGATTACAAATGACAGGTACTTATAAATTGTTTCAATTAATTATTAATACATTGTAATTATTTTAATTTGTTCTTACCATAGATGATATGGCAAGCGCATTTAAGAAGAGTATAGAGAACCACAATGGCAGCAAATATATAACTGAAAAAATGAAAAGATATATGTAGAAGTGGGATGAATATGGTGTTCTATGTTCAGCTAAGGTATAATTTTGGATTTTATTATATACAATTGTTATGGAATGGAAAATATGCCCTCTAGATATTCTTAGGTGGGATCATAAAGACTTTAAAGTATTTCATGATGACATCTTACAATCCTGTGCATGTAATCTATTTATATTTGTATGAATGCAAGATAAATTTTTTATGATATTTGTATGATTGTAAGATTTAATTTATTGAACATAATTGTAGGAGAAATGTTTGTTTCCACCTTAAACAAAAGTATGGATCCTCAAGTCCATGAACAAGAAGTGGAGGGATTTTAAGTGTGATCTAAAAGCAGAGCATTTTGATCCTCTCAAGCAAAGGGAGCAAATTCAAGGAAACATACCCAAAGGCAAGAAGAACCTAATAAGGAGATTAGTGAGAGATAGAGAGACACACGAACAAAAAGATAGGTTAGTACTTGAACCCAATGAAATATAATAAGGATGAAGTTTTATTATGCATTTAAATCATGATTTATTTTAGAAACTCTGAAAATTCATTTTTTCTAAAATGGCAAAATGGTAATTACGAATAGTGTAGGCAGGAAATCTTTTGAATTTTTTTAGACTTTGGCGATGAAACGAACTCACCGCTGACCCATCTCTCAAATCTAGTTACCTAATACCCCTCGTCTGATTCCCGAGATAATCGGAATTTCACGCTTACAGATCAGAGGCTTCCGGGACACATGGAGGTGCTCATATAAGACCTTGTGATTACATACACAAAGCCATGTGGTAGCAAGTGACAGATGATTTACTGAATTACTGCTGAAAATATGTGTCAAGTTGTGAGGAGCAAGATATAGGAGCAGGGGGAAGCTTCCCACTCTCGATCAATTCAATGGATAAGGTGAGAAGAAGGAAACAAAAAAAGGAAAAGAAAGAAAAAAAGAAATGAGAAAAAAACCAGTGAAGAGAAACAGAGTCAAGACTTGAGAGTAAGAGGAAATATAAGATTTTCCCCTTATTGCTCGACTGGTCAGGCTCGACGGCCTACACCAAAGTTGGTCCATCGCAATGTGAGCTACGCTGCGGGCACCAAAATCAGAGTGTTTCATTAAACCCAAGAGGTAGGGGCTTTTCCTACTGGGTCATTTTCTTTAGTCAGCGCCATTTAATGGTATGAGCTTTCTGGGGCTGAGGATGTGTAGTTCGGGTCCCAAAATTGTGTATCGAATGTCGGGACTTCTTTCTAGTAGTCCAGACTATTTGAAGATCGGGTTTTGATCCCTAACTGATGCTCCTCGTTTTATTGTTTGTTTTGGTGTTTGGGGCTATTTTTGGCCCAATCTGGAAGTGGTAAAGTGGATCAACCAGATTGGTTCAGGTGGCTTAGACCAGATATTCTGTTGAATCGAGGTCCCAAATCAAGGATCTTTTCAGGTGTTGGTCATTGCGGTGAATAAATATGCCGGTCAAAATCAGTATTATATATGCTCATTCTTCTGATGATTAATACGGATTACATGATGGATGTAAATTATATAGAAATACACTATCCAAGATTCATAAGTGCTGCATGCAGCTCTCATCATGCATGTAACATGAATCGCATGAAATAAGATCGTATATCATATGCACGAGGACACCGATAGTATCAAGTGTGTGTGGTTGTATTTATTCACCATTCTTGGTGAATAGGTTGTAGCTCCCAGAATGTGGAGTCAAATACCAAGAAAATGAGTCTCACTATTGCATATTAGTATGGAAAGGAAAATAAATACGTGTGTCAATGAAGTCAGTGATAATTCTTAGGTAGACCTGATTATTGAGATTAGACATGATCACCACAAGCAAAGCCCGAAATTATTTTCCGAAGGATACAGCCATTCAAGTAAACTAAAAACTGTGGGAGGTTCACAAATGCATAAATGACACCCGGATTTGATCAAATCAAATGAACATTTGAGGTTTGTCCAATGGGTTATGAGTTTTAAAACAAAAGCTGCTGGGAGAGTGGTCATCACGAAACACCAATGACAAAGCCACACTTGGTATTTGTATGTGTTGAGGGAGTTTCGTGAGACCTCAGACATGATATGAGTCACATTTTCATCCATGGCAATGGACATTCTGTAGGAATGTGGTATTTTACTTTAATGTGTGGTGTGTGTTAATTATCACATGCAAAGCACTTTGGCAGGGAGTAGCCTTGTAGGAGAATTTCTACCGGGCATTGCTCACCTGGGCTTTGGAAAATATTTTCAAGTGTCGAGGTATTACCAGAGATGAAACTTAGCCAGACCCAGTGGTGAAGAAGGCCGCTATTGGGCTTTGTTATGAATTTAGAGAAAATTTGGGATATAAACTTTGGCTTCGTCCATAAAAAGATAAAATAGTTGTAATCAAACCATTGAAGATTAATAATTGCTAAGCAAGGCTTTCCAAGGCTTTTATGTTGCTCGGTAATAAAAAAGGTTATTGTATACTCTAATTTAGCATGTTTGTGTTAAAAATGTGGTCAGAAGGGGCAGAAATGCTAAGAAATGAAGCATCGTATGTTATATATGATACAAATTCCTATCGGCTGTATATTGTCACATGCTTCAGATCACCATACAGGGATTCCCTAGTCGCGACAGAGTTCTTTCATTCTGCCTCGACATGGCCTTGATTTTAAGGCTAGAAACAAATAGAATACGGTTTCTCTTTGTCATGACAGGTCTCACTCTATCGGATGATGGTCGTGGATAGAGGGCTTTACGCCGATAGGAGTCGGTCACTCACAAGAGGTCAAGTATTGTAATCCCTTCTGCCATGAAGAAGGCTTGGTTAGGTCAAGAGACTTAGTCGATTGTTATTAAACTCCGCTTGTGCTACGACAAGATTCTCATAGCTGTGTCACAACAATAAGTATTTTCTATCTCGAGATCGCTAAGGCAAGGGCTTCAAGGTCGCGATAAAGTATTTGTGTCAGCGACAGGGTGGCCAGATAAGGGCCTTGAAGTTACTACAAAGTAATTGTACTTGACAGTTCTTCCGGTCGAGGCGTATGAATTTGATGTTGCGACAAGATTTCATAGAGTGGTGTTACACAGAGGTTTCTTTGTTCTTTTTAAGGATTTTTCCAAAATCCCCTTAAACTCCAAACAAATTATGGAAAACTCAATGACATCTTAAATACTATCCTAACCAAATCCAGGAGTAAACCTATGGATGGATTAGGGTTTTTCTAACCCAAACATCAAATACATCCTAGTGGCTTAGTTACATACCTCAAATCACTATGTACCAGCCTGCACTTTCTTCTTCCTTCCTCCTGTAAGATCTTGCACCAAGAGCAAGTCCCACAAAATCTCTTTATCTTCACACACAAAACCCCAAATTTTCTCTCTCAAGCTCTCCCCACATTACACAATGGCTTAAGACCAAATGTGGTCTTAAGCTCACTCATCTCTCCTAAGGCTTAGAAGTGTCGGCACATCAATAAATCCCATTTCATTTGTCTCCTTTTCGGTCTTCATTTCACTTTCATTTATTATTTAATTTTTAGCATTTAAGTTTAATATTCACCCTTAGGTCCTCATTTTACAATTTTCCTAAATTTGCCCTTTTCACTGGGTTTATCTGGTTCCATCAATTTCTCATTTTAGCATATAATACTTAATCATATGCTCATGATTTTCTACTTCACTTTTCTACGATTTAACAATTTATCGCTTCCCGTAAAAAACTAAAATGAATAATTTATACCCTATTATATAATAAAATTTGTTATAAAATTTTAGTGGTATTTTTGGGTGTTACAATCATGGTCAACTAGAGCGAGAATAATTAAACCACGCTGAAATCACTATATCATAATATTTCCAAATGTAAATATGTTGGTACATAGGGACAAGGCTCTCATTTTAAATATGCTAAAACAAACTAAAATGCATCGAAAACCTATAACAAGCAAAGATAAAAATAAAATAAAATATAAAATAAATATAATAAAATAAATAAAATAACACTAAGTCTGTTCCGCATACCCACACATATACCCTTCAAACTTAAAATTGACAAAGGTCCTCACGACAAAAAGAAAGAAAATAAAGGCCAAGAGACATCCCAAAGGATCATCGCGGCAGGTGGCGGTATGTGAAGTGAGAGGAGCCGGAGCCAACCGCTTCGGAGGTCTTCGCTAGTGCGAATGGTGGCGCATTCAAGCTTCGATGGCATCCATATTCTAACTCGGGCAACACGAGCTCGAGACTCATCCCACATGAGCCAAACCGTGGTGAGCGTATAACCTGTGCATGCAAGGGATCAGTCGAATTGGGAGGGGACCCGTGGTCGCCGCACCGGTGGCCGCCGGAGCATCCTCACCTGGCCTCCCCATCCGACCGCCCTAAGCCCGAACTTTGCTCGGCCGGTATGGGTAGCGCCGTCGCACTCCGCCTCCTCGAGTCCAACATCGTGACCCTACTAATCAGCACACCGCGGTAATGAGTATGGGTACATCAGGCCCCTGCATCTCCCCAGTCGACTTAATCAACCTCACTACGATGGACCCACGTCAAATTCAACCCTCACAGCGTAGAGGAGGATTGCCTTGTCCTTCAGAATCAGATCAAATGCAAGGTAGGCTTGATTTTAGCACATAAAAAAATTATACCATACCTCGACACCCGCGTGAGTGAGCGCATCCAAAGTGGTGAAATCACCACGATGGTTACTGCCTCCACACGCCCGGTCGTGAGTGAGCTCCCCAGATCGCACCCTCTTCATAGTCCGTGTTAGCAAATACGCCTATACCTACATCACACATCGCCATCCATCGCAGATTAGCGACACCGCACCAAACTCGACCCACTCGCCCGGGACACGCAGCTCACCCCAGCGAAGATCGAGTGGAAACCCACCACCGGGCCACTCCAGGACAGGGTACATTATAGTGTCTGCCAGGCCATGTCCGATAGCGGTTGAAGAACGATCGAGGTGGGAAACCGCATTCCGACTAACTAGGCCACAATAACGACGCGATGTGATCCGCTCAACCTCCCTGAAACGACCGATGGGGATCTTTTGGAGGAGGTGGGTGTCACCGCAAGGTAGAGTCGTATCGCCGTCGTTTAGTCAGTGGACTTCGAGCCATGGAGGCCTACCCATGGGTATATCTCGCAAAAAAAACAAAGAAAACGAGAGAGGAAGAAGAAAGGGCAGTAAAATGGTGTGGAGGGAAAATGAACTAGTCAGACGGCATTTATAGGCTCAGTACACTCGCGCCCGTCATGCGAAGGCTCTATGCGGCTAAGAGGGTCTATGCAAAGAACAGAGAGATCTTTTGCTACAGACCCAAAGGTGGATAAAAACGATGCAACATGCAGGGCGCTACTGTGGCTGTGACCAAAAGGCATACCACAAAATGTTATGTTACAGGCAGCCACAGTAGTAGTTCATCAATGTGGAAAATGTAAAGTACGGACAAGTGGTTTTTTAGTTTTAAACATGAATTTGCCTCTTAGTGAACACAACTCTTTAGTGATCAGGTTTCGCACCCTTCGTATTCCCTAAAAACTCACAAACCCATTAAACAATAAAACAAAAGTAGGAATCCCAAAACGAAAAGTACCGAAAAGAAATTGAAAAAAATCAAAATAATGCTAGTTCAAAGGAGAAGGTGATTCACAATACTCTGGGTCATTTCTCCAAGAACCGCTATGTTTAACGCTGTTAGCTCACATTCCTTTTCGCACCCTCACTATCCCGCTCCGTGTGTGCTCAAGATGCAGGTCTCGGTCTTCCTACATGGAATTCTCCAAAATACTCTGCTTTCAATTGGGCATTGACTTTGAACTGTCCCTTCTCTGGATGCATTATCTCAACACCTCCATAGGGGAATACTTGAACCATTGTGAACGACCTAACCATTTTGACTTCAACTAGCCAAGGAAAAGTTTCAACCTAGAATCAACAAAGACTTGTCGACCGCTCAAACTTCTTTCCTTACAATATGCTTCATATGCCAAGCTGGGCCTTCCCCATGGGACTGGAGCATTCCCCACAGGCCCCATTGCAAAATCTCCCCACTGGCTCAGCATCCGCTTCTCACGGCCACCTACCATCCATGTTCGTAAGCCTAGTCGCCTAATATGCTCTATACCTAATCTAATGGAAATGGCGGTGCTTTCCCATAGACTAGTCGAATGGCGACATACCCAATGGGTTTTAAATGTCAGCCCCGTATGCCCAAAGTGCATCATCAATCTTCTTGACCACTTCCTCGAGCTAATATCGACCTTTCTCTAAATAAACCTTACTACGATTTGACACTCCTATTTTTATCCATTTGCTCATGTGGTGTTGTTCGCAGCTGAGATCAACCCATTTTCAACAATACCCATCAATCAGCCCACGCAATGAGTACCACCATCCGTGATCAATGCTCGTGGAGGCCGAGCCGTGTAACATGTGGCTATGAAGGAACTGACTACCACACCATCATCCAGGTCAGGCATTGCCTCTACCTATTTGGAGATGTAGCCCATAGCAAGGAGAATACACAAGTTACTGAATGAAGAGGGAAATGGACCCATGAAGTCCATCCCCCATAAGTCAAATAGCTCAACCTCTACTCCATGCCAAGCATGGGTGGTTCATCCCGCTTTGGAAATGCCGCCATTCTTCGCACTTATCAAGGTGTAGATACAAATCAGCGATCCTCGAACAAGCCAGCCAAGAGGAATCCTCAACAGAGGAACCTTTGTCATTGTCCGTCTCCAAAGTGTCCCCAAAATGATAAGGTATGACAGTGGAGTTGAATACACCCATTTCATCTTCCCAAGATACACCACTATCACTTGATCAAGACAATGCCGATACAAAAGGAAGCCTTCCAAGAAGAGTGCTCAAGTGTGCAAAGAACTCTGATCCCGTCGCGGCCAAAATCAAGGATAACTTTGGCCACTAGGTAATTCACATACGGAAACCATGGAACGGTCTTTGTGTTCCAATTGCTAAAGTCATTATCATCCGAAATCATCATTAACCCGCACTTCGCTCTGTGCCCCTTCCAATCGTGACGCATGGTCCGCGACCAGGTTCTTCGTTCTCAATTCTTGATTTCAGTCAAATTCCTCGTAATAGAGCACCCAATCGTATTAGTCTCGCTTTGCATCCTTTACCATTAGTACTTTACCTGTTGAGTGGTCGGATGCACTATTACCTTGTTGCCACTAAGTAGGGTCATAAATTTATAGCCGCGTAAAACAATGGCCAATAGCTCCTTTTCAATGGTGGGTATAGCTTAGTCAGCATTATTCAAAGTACGGGTTAGCATAGTGAATCACCCGAATATCTTATTCTTTTCGCCTAGCACTATCTAATCGCATAGTCATCAAGGCTGCACATTAGCTCAAACTGAGGTCCTAACTGTGCTACAATTAATGGGGTTGGATTTCAATTTATTTTTCAGATTGAAAAAGTTGCAATACTCTCATCAAATCAAAGTGTCCTTTGAACTGAAAACGCCATGTTTGTGTCCAGAAAACTTTAACTAGAACTCCAGAAACAAGCTTTTATGCTACTGATGATATGGGGTGGTTTCATTGCCCCACCGCCCAACCATCCTCTATCTCTTGCAACCTGACCCGCACCATGCCTTCTCGTAATTACAAAGCGGGCACTTCTCCCACTACACAAGGTCATCTTTCATGATTCCAATGCTAACACGACTTTGCTTCTAGACAATGTCAAAGGAGTTCCTCACCGAAAAAGTCCCAGTGAACACCCCAATAATTATCTTTTCAAACTATATCCAGAAGATGGTCATCATACAACGTTGAAATGTGCATGGTGCATTGCGCAACCTAAAGGGCATTCACCTAAATGCAAATGTACCATAAGGGCAAGTGAAGGTTGTCTTCTCGATCAGGCTATAGCAATCCGATTGTATCCAAATACCCATAAGAAATAGTAATATCTATGCCTCGCCAACCTATCTAACATCCGATCCGTAAATGGCGGTAATGGTCTTTCTGCAGCCTTGGCCCACTTCCTAAAGAGTCAATGCAAATTTCTCCACCCAGGATCGCTCTAGAACAAGATATTATTCTCTGGCCTTTATCACTATTGTTCCTCCCTTTTCTAAGACAACCCAGATCACTTATCCATGCACCATCGAAATAGATAAATTACCTCGTATTTAGCCACTTCAAGATTTCCTTACTTACTACTTCTTTCATGGTTGGATTCATTTCCTATAAGCTCCACCGGCTTCATGACCATCTTTCAGCAGATGCGATTTATACACATAGAAGGCGAATGCTCCTTAAATTAACTAGACCAACTGCTTTGATCTCTCGTGATCCCTAAGTACTTCAATAACTTATCTTCTTTCTCAGTCATTAGGAGGTTGAAATAATTAACGGCACATGGAGGCGTCCCCAAGACAAAGCATACCTCAAATGGTCGGTAGTGGCTTGTTCCATTAGAAGGTTGTTCGGGCTATTGCACCAAGGATCAGCACTTCCCTAGGGGTTCGCAATATTTCCTTCTATTAGGCTGAAAGGAGTCCATCCTTTTCACATACTCTTTGACCTCTTCTCCCAATTCTTCTGATTCACTCGCACCACAAAGTTGCCCAAAGGGTCAAGTGGACCACTATGCTAGACACTATAGCCTTCACGGCCTCTTATCATGAAGCATGTGTCACTCTCGTCACGCCCACAAATGAAGACATTGAACTGAATTTCGTCATCATGTACCCTCACTTCAACTCTCCCACGCATCAATCATTGCTCGCAAGAGCGAGAAAGGGCCTACCCAAGATTATGGGTATTTCTTTATCCTTTCCCATGTCTAGAAACGTATGAAATCAGCCGGGAAGATAAACTTGTCTACCTTTACCAGGACGTCCTCTATCACACCCCCTGGGATGTTTCAGTGACCCGTTTGCTAACCTGAGTGTGACCTGTGAGTTCGACGTAGCTTTACCTAATCCAAGTCAGCTCGAATATGGATAACGCCGTGAGGTTTATACTTCAGCTCCTGCAACCAAGGCCTCTCAAAATGGAGTCTCTGATGGTATAAGGAATAGTAAAACTACTTGGCCTTTCAAATGCCGTGAAATTTCTAAAGAATGGCACTACATTCCTTGGTGAGATTCACTGCTCCAACCTACAATCTTCTTTTTCTTTGATAGTATATTTCTTCATGAATTTTACATAATCAGCATCTCATCAACGCATCAAGAAATGGAATGTTAATATGCAATTTCAACATATTCATAAACTTTAATTGTTTGTCTAACTTATCTTCTTCTGCATGCTAGATACTCAATTGGAACATTGTTTCAAATACACGATCTTTAGCCTCGCTTCTTCTTTTTTCACTTTTCCCTTGGGGCTTCCTTCAATCTTGGTCATTCTGGACCGGCTCAAGCTTACTTTCTCACTTACCTTCCTATCACTGAAGGCTGCATCATTAATTCACCACTTCTCAATGTGACACTTTAACGGTTCATTACCTCTCCTCTCGGGTTCACCAGTTATAGGTAATGATCCATACGCTCTCAAACATCAATGGCATTTAGCCTATTTGCACTTTCTGTGTTTCAGTCAGCCCCTTTGATTCAAGAGATTCATGGATTGACTGTAGTTTCTTAAGTTCGATTTTGAATGTGGCCTTCATTTATTCATAAATGTGCTATGGGAAGTCATCACATGAGACAAGGCTTCTTCCCAAATCACTTTCTTCAAGTGGCAATGGCTTCGTCATGGTGGTGGCATACTTCGCATACGGTTGTTCTGTACCATAACTGGCTGTTCTATCATTATTCTAAATACCTTCCAACCTCGTCCTAATTCGATTCTAGTTCGTACTTGTCTTTGATATATCCATTGTCCCCGTTTGTTGATTCTCACATTCACATACCCGTGTCGCTTAATCGTCATCCGTCCCCAATGACAATCCATAAGACTGCCGCCTCCCACAAGACCTCAGATACTTCCTAAGGATTATTCCGAATGCATTTGGGTCATCATAGTCAGAATGCTTAGTTAATCGCGGCATGGTTTACCAAGTTATGAGAACCGTGGTTCGTCCATGGCGCTTCCTAGGTGTCGATCTATCTCGAGGCCACCGATTAGAATTTAGTGGTCGATCTTCCATGATACAAGCTTTATCTTGGGTTTTTTTATCAAGACTTCGCGAGGTAGACTTCAATGATTGTCCTAGTAGAATCGCTTAAACCGTTATAAAAACGTGCACCTGCATCCACCTAGTCAACCCGTGATGTGAAGTACTCCTTCGTGAACTCATGAAATCTCTCCTGTGCTTCTACTAAGTTCTCCCCATCAATCATTCGAATGTGGCACTTCTTCACCACCAGCGATTTTGAGGGTGGGAAAATTCTTGCTAGAAATTGCACCAAATCATTCCATGAGGTAATGGAACTTAGTGGGTCATGTCAACCAATTCAGCTCATTGCTACTTAATGGGGAACAAAGCAATACGAGTTTTCCGTTACCCCATTATACTGACGTGTTACAAACTTCAATGCCGAGTCTGTTAGATGCATCTGATCCTCTAGTAAACCATGGAATCAGATAATGCGGAGCATCCGCAAAGTTACTCCATTTCTCAAAGGTTTCTCATTTGAACGGATGGTCATTGATAAATGACCGAACAATCAGTGGTGAACTAAGTAAAAGACATAGCGATTATCGACCGCATAAACGATCATGTCCTTGATTCTATAATTCGCCCATTCTGATCGCAATTCAGGGTTCTATTCCTTTCTTGAACTCCGTCTTCATCCTCTTGATTCTGCAGATTATTTCAAATCGTTACGTGAAGTCACGTAATCGATGTCCGTTTCCGGTTCAGATCTATTGAAGTAATTCCTTCGATCTTAATTTTTTGTAAGCATACTTCAAGTGCTTTCCTAAAATCACAAGTATGGGAAGTCGAGAGCAAGTCAAGGTCATTTATGCACAAGGCACAATACCTTAAACTAAGGAATAATAAAACAAAGAAATGACAATAAGTAAAAGAACCAATAACAAATTGGTCCAGTACAATATATAGCATTGTTGTCAATATCAACATCGTTTCTTACCTGGCAATGGCGCCAAAACTTGACGGGCTAAAAGTGAGCTGCAAAATTGGTAAATGCATATCTGCATACAAGTATACGCTACGAGTTCACGTAGTGCTGGCTAATATGTCGTTCCCATGAAGAGAAGCGTATATAATCGATGAATGAATTAGACAATATTTGACCAAATTTTAAAGAGAATTATGAATAAATCAACTAAATTAAAGAAAGCCTAATCTTAAAATTTCGATTTATGTAATGACAGAAACCTAGTTTTATTTCACTTTTTACCACACCGATGGATTTTAACTCAGATAGCGCATTTATTTAATATACCATATGATTTATGTTAAGGTTGATCGTGGTTCGCAAGACATTCTCTCGATATATAACCCATTTATCTCGCTAGTAAGTATTGCACCGTCAACTTGACTCCGGTGGTGACGATGAATGGAACCCTAGTACTACACCCGAACGTAGTCTTGTATTCGATTTACCAAGTGTTGCTTTACTCAAGGCCCCCACGAAACATTCTCACACGACTCTAGCATTAGCATTAAGTACCACAAAGAATATGTATTAAATTCAGGAGTAAAACAACCATAGAAAATCATATCGATATTAAATAAAACCACAATTAAAGTATTAACTACAATCTGCCATGTAGGGCTGACAAAAACCCAGAGAGAACAGCTAGTTCATAAAGTGATTTTCTATTGGCGCACCTAAAGATTTCCATCATTAAACGAATTAAAGAAAGAAATACGTATAGTCGTCTTCAGCGATCACCCGAACTGGGCCTTCACCAATCTACCTCTATCCGTCTTTCCTTCCTTTAGTCCGCTCCAATCCTCCTCCTGCTCTCGAAATCGCTCCCTTTATACCTCTAATTAAAACATCAATGGCCCAGACACCGTAACTTTGCAGCTCCTGCTTTGGAATGGGAGACCTTACTACGCCCACGATCATGAGCTGCTTACCTGCACCCGAGGCAACTGCACCCATTGTGTTCTGGCCAGCCGTAGTTCTTTATTGCAGGCATACTCGTACCGTAGACTCTCACACGCATACCCGAGGCAATCATCACAGACTTCTTTTGCTTTCTCCGCTTGGTTCTTTCCTCTATTGTTAGTTTCCTTTATTCCAATACTCGCCATGTTCTACTTAAAACATTAGTATGTGGGATTAGCTTAAATAATAGTGAATATGAATGTGAATCATGTTGAGCTATAAAAACACATAGAAATTCAGACTGAATGTACATGATTCACTCCGATCACAACTCCAAGCTAAAGTTATTTCTAAGAAAACTGAAGTCAAGATGGAGTGGCCCATACAGCACACCTTCTGAGCAAGAATATCGAAGAATGAATCTGTGAGGTGAATTCAAAGTAAATCCATCGTGTGAGACTAAAGCATTATATCGAGAAGCATAAGGAGGTGTGATCCGCATTTGGAAAAGGAGAAGGAAATTGATCAAACCAAAGACACTTACATCAAACTAGATAAGGACATTAAACCGAAATAGCTTCTGTGAGGCAACCCAATAGAGTCTTTATTTTTGTTAACTTTGATTTTCTGTGCTGGATTACTTTATGATTTTGAAGTTTTACTTTTGATTTTTTTAGTTTTGTTAGGGAAATTTGATCATTTGCCAAAGTGTTTTTTATTTTGGATGTGGAAAGATGAAATGGCATCAGTAGTTATTATGCCACACGTTCTCAAACGGAATTTTAAGAATTAGCTGGGAGTATTTCTCATTTCAAAGTTGTTTTAGATAATAATGCATAGTTGAAGTTTGGAGAAATTTTGAGATTTTAGAGCCTAATTAATTAGACAACTTTCAAGTGCTAAGTGATTAAATGCTTTGATCGAGTATTTTGATGCTAATGATTGTTGTTCATAATTGAATTGATGAAATTCTGTTGCTATATATGTTTTCACAAGCCTGAATTGCATAATTGGATTGAATTGTGGGTGATTAACTGAAATGGAAGGTAGTTTAAACTTGCAGACATATGAGGAATCAAATCTTTGTCGCGACACTTGAAAATTAGGTTGCGACATCATTTACTGCAACAAGATGAAAGCTCGTCAGGACTTCGACTTGCATGTTGCAACAAACTTTTAGGCACAATGTGAAAAGAATGTCACAACATACTTTCTCTATGTCGTTACATACTTTCTCTATGTCGCAACATAAATAATTTTGGACTCAATTTGAAAGAGCAATTTTATGTCGCGACACAAAGTTAGAACGTTGAGACACAACCGCAAATTGAATGACTGAAGAGAGTGTCGCAACATTCTTCTCAATGTCGCGACACTTCATCACCTGCTTTCCAATTAATCAAAAAACTATGTCGACAATTATTTCTTCAGTCACGACAGGATTGTAAACTGTAGACAACCCTAAAGTTTATCAATGACATGAATGTTTTGATACCAAAGCTCAGCAAATTTTAATTTGAAGAGCCATAAGATAAAAATCCACAATTAAGTCTAAAGGTTATTATTGTGACCTAATCATTAATTGTCACGATAAACTTAAGAGAAACATTCATTTATCGAGCACCAATTAAGAATGTTTCAAAACCGAAAGGCCCCCTCTTCTCCCCTTCCCAATCGCCTCACATCATTCATACTCTCACCCACTTCTCGTTTTCCTCAAATCTCAAACCCTAAACCCTAAACCCGCATCTCACCAATGTTAACCTCAAAACTCGGTCTCAAATCTCGAGATTATGGAGGAGTATGCAAGAATTGGAAGAGAAGGTTCAGTCAGAACCTGTGACGTAGACAACTCAAGGGGCGTAACTAGAAGGGCAGGAAGAGGGACCAAACCCAAATTTCATAAAGAAAAAAGTAAAAGAGCCGAACAGTAGAGCTAAGAAAGCTAAGGTATCGAGGATGATAAAGCATTCATTTTATGAAGTTTACTCTGGGGAGAAGAACTGAGTTTAATAAGATTTATTTGAGAAAGGTTTGGTAAGTCTATCTCACCCTTTGTGGAGAGTAATCAAAAGGGCCGAGATTTAGCCATGCACAAACCAATTCGGTCATTGCAAGAGTTAGAATTCGCGCCAACATGCAAGTGCAGAGAAGAAACATCCTAAGGTTTCTTCTTCACACTGTTAAGCTAAGTGACAAAAGGCCCAAGAACGTGTTAGAAAAGAAATGAGATCGTAGAAGTATGAGGAGCGTGAAGAAGAAGAAGAGGAATCAATTAGGGATGGAAAACAAATCCTATAAGGCCACTCAAGAAGGAGGATTAAATGCATAGCAAAAGAAGCTCCATTGAGTCATTCTCTCCGATGTAAGTGGGAGACTTTTCAACCAAAGAGAGTGTTCCAGGAGCAACCAAGGAAATGTAGAGATTATGGATATAGCTGAAGTCAATGAAGAAGAAATGAAGAGAGAGAGAAAGTGTGGGGCAACAACAAGATCGAGAGGAATTTCAAGGCCGACAAGAAAGAGAACAACAATGGAAATAAATGTCAAACAAAGAGATGAGGAATGGAAAAAGAAATAGGAAAGGAGAGAAAGAGCACTTAATGCAAAGGTTTAACTAAAATAAATACATTCTACAATGAACAACCTGGAAGGGATGAAGATAGTCAATTTTAGAAAGAGAGAGGAAAGATAGAAGCCAACATGATGCGTATGCGAGAGGATTCAATATTTCTTACAAAGAACAATTAAGGAATTTAAGTCATGGGAGAAGAGAGACAAGGAGCTAGAGAGCTGGATAATAACTACAACCGAATTATGGAATGATAGTTCCTGACCAAGTGAATTCAAATTTATAATACACAACGTGCTCAACGAACTCAAGGATATGTGAATAATTCGTTCATAAAGATCAATCACCCCAAGGAGGCATGAAACAACATCATTCTTTCTGGGCCGCAGTGTAGAAGAACCACTCAAAGAAAAGAAAAGCCGACATCTCCATTCCCAAGTTCCCCCATCTTTAGCTAAGATTAACTCAAGAACCCTAAACTGATACTTCCAAATCCTAACAAAGAAGAAGATAAACTCCTTGTATTTGTTTTCTCTAAACAAAATTTTGTAATCATTCCTCTAATAAAGTTCAAAAGAATTATTTGCAAAATATTGTGTTCATTGTAGTTTCGCATTGGTGTGTTTTGATTAATTTCTTTTGTCATTATTTCCATTTACTTCTAGTTGAATAAAGAAGAAACAAACTACCTGATCAAATTGTTTAATTTGCTGTAGCATGTTTGATTGAAAATACTTGATTACCTATCGTGGTTGTGTTGCATTATTGTGAGTTGAATGCATGATCAAAATGAACTTCTTTACTTAGATAAAACAGCACAACAACAAATTTCAAAAAACCAACAAACTGAATGATAGATGCATTGTATAGGTTAACTGAATTTTTGGAAAGGAAATTGCAAATAGCTTAATGAAGTTAAATATTCAAGATTTAGGAAGATGCACTTAATAGGAAACACAACTATATTGCAGACCGCTTCAGGTAAACAAGAAGGCGTGAAAACCTAAAAACAATGCACATGGTCAAAGTGAGTCCTTAACAAATTGTAAGATTGTACATCTTCTCAGTTCCTTCACAACTCAAATAGTCCAATGTCCCAACTTGTTAGATTATTAGTCAAGGCTAAACTTAGGCAATACTACTAATGTGTGAAGGATATAGCCATCCTTGGAAGTTTGAGCCTTCAATCCTACCTCATAATATGCACAAGGATACATCAGTTCTCCAGAATTGATCCAAATGGCTTCTAATTTTTCATTGAACTTAATTAGAAACCTCAAACCTTCCTTTACTCTCTAATCCTATCAGAAAGAACCCTTATCGCTTCTAGTCATGAAAAGAACCTCAAAATGTAGAAAAGGACAAGATTGGGGAATGTTATTTTTGATTTGAAGGAAAACAAGAATGAAGGATGGAAAAAGAAAAAGGAACAATTTGAAGGAAAGGAAAGAATGCAAAAGAAGAAGTCAAAGATTTGTAAATTGTCAATTGAAGGTGCCATTTCAGGGTCTTCTCTCTGAACAATTAGTTCATAGTTTCTAACACCTAGTACCCTAAATGCTAACTCGGTATGCGGGCGCCAAGCAACCTAAAGTTCTCTAAGAGTGGCAGAAAGCCTAAAAGACAAAACATTGCACTATTGCTAAAAATCTTTAACAAGTAAAAAGAAATAAAAAGGGTTTCATTTAAAGGACCGAATTTTGATAAGAATGACAAAGGAAAATACAAAATTACCAAGATGAGAGTATGCAAGAGGATACATCAAGATCGTTTAGGGAAAAATTCTTTTCACATCAAGAGAAAGAAAGGGACAGAAGGGGATGGAGACAAAAGATGCAAAGTGAAGATTGGAATCGGGCAATTTTACTCAAATTCTTCAATTATCACCCAATTACCTAAGCCACAAACTTACAAGCCCCCAAACACCTTAACATCTTCAAGATCAGACGCTACATTAGGAGACTAATATGAAAAAAAGCATATGAGACTTCTAAAATGATATACAAGAACTGTATCGCCTAAAAAGATTAGCTTAATTTTGCCAAGGATAAAAGAGAAAGAAGACCACATCACACACTCACAGATCGTGATGAATCGATCAATTGTTTACATTTCAAAATCATTAGTTTGTTTCAGGATAGTAATTGAAAATTTTTCCTGGTGTCCGAATTGAAACTAAATTTGAAACCATACGTAACTAACTAGTTTCAATTTAGAAGCCGACCAAAAAGGATCGAGTAGAAAACGCAAAATGGTGAAATTCTTATTGTCTCGAATCTCGACTAAATTCACTGTATTAGATTTCCCAGACGAGATTCATCTCCAACTATGGAAACTATTCTCACATCCGATATCAGAAAAATGATTTTTACCGAAATTACGACATTTTGGTTCTTTAAAATTGGAATTTTCAGTCTTACATTCTCCTCTTAAAAGGAATTTCATTCCAATTGACAATCACAACAACTCACATGCATATGCAATCGGCATTATAATTATGTATGGGAAACTAGTCATTTAGGTACAAACGACTAAACCACGTGACTTTCATCCCTTAAACAGTGGGATAGGTGGCCCGCATCGCGTCCAGCGCCCCAAAGTTGACTCCTTCACCCACGGTGCTGCCATAGCACCTCACTAGCCTCACGGTCTTATCGTCGCAAAACCCGATCCCACGATCATGCACACCGGTCCCTCCTCAAGGTCCCATCCGTGTCAACCTCATCTCTCCCAATCCACCACAGAGCCGGACTGAGTACCGAGCATGGAGACCAAAAACATCGTGACACCGGATATGTTGCTATCAATAAAGCCAACCTGACGCTTACAAAGGCCTACCCTCTCAGCATCTCGAAGAGCCCAATAAACCCTTGCGATGAAGCCCCACGCTAATGAGGCATCACCTTCCAAGAAGACGCATCACCAACCTCGAACTCTAAGGGTCAACGTCGCACACGCATAGCTCTCTCGCCGTCTGAGCCGAGAAGACGCATCAAGCTCACCTTCTGAGGTGTCTCCCACAAGACTTTGACTCAAAGGATGAAGCTCTCCCACCCTCTCTACCAAATATATCTGATCCGCACGTGGCCTCCACGCGCTCATATGGTGCTTATCTATATCACCGATAATCGTTGTTGTAGGCGAATTCCACTAAGGGCAAATGCTCTTCCCAAATACCCATGATTCCAACACTATGTCAGAAAGTATGTCCTCAAAATACTGTATAGTCCTCTCGACCCACCATCCGTCTGTGGGTGGAAAGCTTGCGTACCTATGGTCAACCATAGCTCAGCCTTGATACTCTTCCAGTATGCTACCAGAACCTCCTAGCCCCCATCCGACACAATGTGATATTGGTACTCCATGTAGCCTGACTATCTCTCGAATGTATAACCGGATGCATCTCCGCCCAATGGAAGGTCATCCAGACGGCCAGAAAAATGTGTCTAATTTCTCGTGAGCCTACCCACTATCACCCATACCGCATCATGTACTTCATGTGGTCCTGCGCGGATCACAAAGTCCATCGTGACGCGCTTCCCACTTCCACTCCACCACTTCCACTATCGGCAATCATCGGCTTGCGCTCGTGTCGCCTTAACTGCCGACACGCGAGACATACGCAACAAGTCCCCACGGTCTCCTCCCTCCCCTCCCTTCATCCCATTCACAGTAGCTGGCGACGAAGATCCTGCACATTCGTGCCACTGACGTGACCGCAAATCAAGAGCAGCAAAGTGAAACTCCCGAGAATCTCCTTCAATCCCATTAACCTGGGAACCACTACCCGTCCTCTATATCAAGACTACTATCTCAGGACGGTCCAAACTCACCACCTGCATTCCGACCATACCCCGCCCCGATGGACACATCATTCTGCCTCGCCTTAGGACTCAACCACTTACTCACGTAGACTATAAGGCTAAACTCCCAACGCACTCGAGCCCGATGGCAGATCAGGCTCAAACCATTCACTACCAGCATCCGCCACTCCCGAGTAGCTATATCAGCCACGGCTCCTTGACTTCCGGGACCAGAGTGTGCACCAGCCAGCCAACATTTGCCTCACTGTGATGAACAGTGAAGTCGCACCCTCCAAGCAACCTGATCCACCTACGTCGTCACGAGGTCCCGCAAGGTGAAACATACTTCACTGCAGATGAGTACAAATTTCGAACTCCCTCGCCAGTAAATAGGCGCAATCTTCAAGGCTAGGACACGCCACCAACCTATGTCATTTGTAGGGCTCCTTCATGATTCTTCAACCTGATGGGAATCATGTTACCAATTCCTGATCAAGACAAACACATCCTGGCCCGCCTCGAGGCACTGGGCACATCAGGTACCCCCCGGGGTCCCGCCCGTCCCGGGACTAATAAGATAGGAGCAAAGTAAGCCTTCTTCAACTCCTGAATTGCCTCCTCGACGGCCATCCCAATCAAACCTAACCTCCTTCCGGTCAATTCCCACATAGGTGTCGCTTAATCGAGAAATCTCAATGAATTCCTATAAAGACCACCAATCCTGGGAACTACGATCTCGAAGACCAACTTTGGCCTCCCAACTCATCACGGCCTCGACCCTCTCTCGTGTCCACCGACACGCTTCGATGTCGACACCACGTGTCCTGCAATCTCACCTCGCAGTTTCAAACTCGCACTTATCGAACTTGGCATAAATGATGTCTCTCAACAATCAGAATTAATAATCCTCAAATGATACTCATGTTCTAATTCGATTGGGAGTAGATCAAAATGTTAATCCACAAAGACTACGACAACCGATCTAGATAGGGTTGGAATAATCCCATGCATGAGGTCCATGGAATGCCGCTAATGATTCACAATCCAGCAACACTATAAACTCAAAGTGCCCATGTCGCATCCCCAAACGTCTTGGGTGGATATTCATCTCCTAACCTCACCGATGGTAACCAAGCATAAGGTCTATCTTGGAGTAGACTTCATGCCCTCTCAACCGATCAAACAAATCGTCAATCTCTAAAAGAATGGGTACCCGATTCTTGATCGTAACCCCTCGCTCTAACTACCAGACCACGTACGGGCGGTCTTCGTTCTTCTTCGCAATAGAACCGAGCTACCCTATGGTGAATCGCTTCGCCTAATGAACCCCCTTATCGGTAGTTCCCGTAGAGTTTCGACCAGTTCCTCGCAACTTCAACCGGTGCCATCCTATGTGGAGTCATAGATGGGGCTAAGTAACAGTGGTATAACTGAGCACCAAGTCTATAACCTCTCGTGAGGCAATCCCGTGAGCTTCATCCTCGAAAAGACATCTCGTACTCGTAAACTACTCGAGGTAGATCTAAGTTCGCCTCACTCGTCTCCGTGGTGGCGTTTCATATTAATCCGCCTAACCGTCCTCGGGGGCACTGGACTCAGATACTATCCGGGGGCAAAATATCATGTTTGTCACCCTAAAACACAACACTAGTACCGTCCTGCGTGTAGGCGGTAACCCTCCTACTCTCACAATCAATGACGACTCTGTAAGCTGTCAGCCAATCCATCCCTAGGATGACGTCGAACTCTGACATGTCCATGACCCTCAGGTCCACTGAGAGTAAAGTCCCCGAGATCTCTAACTCACAACCACGACATATCATGCCTATCCTCTCCCTAATCCCTAAGGGAGAACCTACATACGCGGCCCTCCAAGGCCTCAACCACTGTCAACTTCTATCACAACCGATGCAAAGAATAAATGAATGTGGACGCACTGCAATCAATACACTCGCTCATAGGCGAGATAACAAAACGCACTTCGATAACCGGGCTGACCACACTCACCATGTGTGATGGCATAGACACGCCCCCCGAACCCCCGACGTGGTCTCGCCTATGTACCTCGCCCCTACCTGCCCATAACTCGCCTCTCCGCCTCGCCCGTAACCGAGGTGCCTGCCGGGCTTCTCAAACTGATACCGGCTCCTCTAGCCTGTGATTGCAGGAGGAATATATTGATTCCCTTCTGCCCTATCGCTGACTTCGACTGTACTGCCTCAAAACTCCCCGGGATCCTCGCTCGGGGGCAATCCTCCTCATATCTTCTGGCCGTCGGCGCAGTAAGACACCATCCGCCCAACCACCAAGAACTCCGATCCCAGCCCCGGCCCTGGATGGTCGTGGCCTCGGGAACCCACGTGAACTAGAAGCCCTCATTCTTTTCCCGACCGAAGAAGACTGACTCTCCTTCCTTACTAATTAACACCCGACTTCGAGTGCTCGAGACTCTCGATCTCTCTATGGTCAGACTGTCTCCAACCACAGTCCATGTCCCCGTAGGCAGTCCTGCCAACTCGCCGACGGAAAACTTTAGCCCATTCTCGAATCTCTCCACCTTGGCCATGTCCGTACAAAGAAGACGCCAAACCAGCCAGCTCCAATCACAGCCTGCCCAAGGCTGCTCAAAGAAGACCCATCACAACAGTCGGCCCCGCCCACCCAGGAACCCCGATTCCTCTCAAGTGGACGAGCAAGATCCTAGGTTACTACCCATGAACTCTCCCCGAATCCCAAAATGCAAGCAAAGCCACTCAACCCGAGGTCTCACCAACTCCACCATACTTCGGGCCTTCACCTCTAGCCGGAATGCGCCTATTTGATCCCGGTCGTATCGAGGCGATCCCCATACCTCCAATACCGAACCCGCATTTAACCAATGGTTCACACCATCACATCTCCTCCCTAGAATGTCAAGGATGATGTGCCCTAAACCTCCGAGGTTACTCGACCTCCCCCCGGCTTACCTCGCGGCACTCTAGCTCACAGGTAATAGCAAAGCAAATAATACCTACAATTTCGCACCAAAAGCCTATTAGTCAACACCGTGGTGCCTCGATCATTACCCCGTGGACGACCCTAATGCCCTCGCTCTCGACTCAGCCATCTACACGTGTCACGGCAAGATTCACTAGATTCTAAGGCGAAACACACCCCAGACACTATTCATTTACCGAAAAATATTTCCCATAAACCATGTCCATGCATTCATGAAGGCCGCAAGACAATAATTCCATATATTAAATCATAACAAAATAATTTCTCATTTTGTAAAATTTCCATTTAAAAGACTATATTTCATTTGATTTGATTTTATTTTATTTTATTTTTTATGTTTGTTTTAAAACTTGAATAATGCTCATGAATGTTGTTCATGAACAAGGACTGTAACAGTGTACCAGCCAAAACTGAGCTCCGTGCACTGTGTGCACACCCTAGCTCAAACATGGACACAAAGCCGCGCCATCGCTACCAGTCGGCCGTGGTCATGGTTTCAGGTGAATATCGGCAGTTCAAAGACTTCTACCGGTGACACAAGCCTGTCACAAGAGTCATACGCCACTTGACCAGTAATGCAATACCAGATCGGGCCATGTCGTGGCTCCCTCACCCCACGACACAACCTAAAAAGAAATGGGGGTCTCCGCCCGTCACGATACAACCGACAGATCGCGACACACCCCAACGGCTGTCAGCTTTTGCTCACGATACAAACCTTATCGCGACATTACCCCCGCCACGTGCCTTCTCCAGCTACTGATACAATGCTTTTGTATCGCGACACTCACCCCCGCCAGCCACGAGCCGCACGCCGCCTGGGTCAGATCGCGCCTTCCCTTCCTACTCATCATTGTCATCGTGGTAGTGGTCTCATTCAGAATGCCGTGGCACCACTACAGACTCCAGCTGATGCCTCATTACAATACAAACCATTGTATCGTGACCCAAAGCCGAGGATGGCAAGAGTCTGGGCCCCTCGCACAAATTTTTTTTTCAATACTTTTTTCTCTCTATTCCAAATAATTGAAACCACCTCAAAAAAAAAAAAAAAAATATATATATATATATATATATATATATATATATATATATATATATATATATATATATATATATATATATAAGCAGGGTATATATATATATATATATATATATATATATATATATATATATTTTCATTTTTCAGTAAACCAAATAAATTTATTAAAATTTATTTTATTTAATTTTTTTCTAGTTTTACACACTGTAAACCCAAAAAATTTTCTTCTACATCATTCTTCTTTTTTTTTTTCATTAAATTCTAGACTATTTGTCAAATTCCTCAAACAACTTGTTCTCACACTACAATTCATGCAGGTGTTCAACATTTTTTCCTATAAGACTCACTAAGCACACAAACTACACAATTCATAACACGTTAACCACAAATATTTGTCAAAATGCACAATCATTCATCAAAATGGTATGCATGATCTAATTCATGTCTGACTGAAACTAGGTATTCGATATACCTAAGCTCGATACTGCCAGGAAGCTAGTATCGTGACTAAACTTATGGATACCAAACCTAGCTCCTAGGTAATCGCTTCACCTAAGCTATGATACTGCCGTGATCGCCCAAAACCGGGGTGTCCGTTGACAACCCACAACTCGCGGAATATTTCTTCTGGATGTCAACCTACACCATGAAAATTGGCATCTCAGCCGGAGCTTCACCCATGTACAAAACCCATCCAACAAGTTTACAATAACCACAGTCCATGCGAGTAAATAATGGCCACTTGAGTCCCCCGCATCAATAATTACAAAATATATATCCCAACCAAATATATTACATGGTTCAAGAGTTTTACATTACTTTAATTCAACATATATTAAAATTCCAGAGTTCTAACATATTAAAAGCTTATACAAATCAATATCCAAAGCCACAACCCCATTTTCTTCTATACTGTACTTCACAGCCACGGCCCTCGTGGCACACCCCCGTACTCCTAAATAGTGATCCTCGATTGTGGCGAAAGGTGCCCAAGAAGGATAAATTTCTCTACATGGGTTACTCCCACCTATGCACATGTATGGTAAACAATCAGCATTCAAGCAATTTCATGAACCTACTCGAATGTCTACATGACCAATCCCATGTCCCGAATCCTCACCGACTCCCCAGGCTGCGCTTCTAATACGTAGTAAAATATCTAGTTTTCAAAACAAAAGCTATTTGTTCTTGAAACACACTACCAGTTTTGATGAAATCAATTGGACAATCCAGATGAACGGCCGATAACGCTCCAAACAATCATGGTCCCTGGCATCCTAAGTGATCTGCTGAAGACTCACGCAATTCTTCTAAAATCTTCCTGAAATTCTTTCACAAACATTTTTGCTTTCAATTTCTGCTAGTCATGCACTCACTCCTAATATTCTAGGTGCCTTAGGTATATGGATCAGATGATGCTAATCCAACACATTCATGCTAATATATTCACATGCATATATATTAACATAATTAATTAAAAACAAATCATGTTATTCAATTTTCACATCACAATAATTCAAAATTACTCATGGGCTAATTAGCAAACACAAGCAATTCATTTGAATCACTTACAAAACATATTTTCACACTAAGAAAATCATGTCACGACCACGTGGGAACAAAGAAACCTCGAGTGGCACTGTCGACAAACACAAATAGGAATTTTCTCACTCCTGCCTCAAAGCTTTGAGACCGAATTTATGGCTAAAACAAGCCTAACATTCCTAACCATTTACATGGCTCTTAGCCAAAGAATAACGAAGTAGAAAAGATCCCTACCTCTTCTTGGAGTTGCCTTTAACTTCACTACTAAGATCCACGCTGTGAGCCTCACCGTAGAAGATTCTTTATTTCTTACTCTCACAGAACCAACTGGCTTGATCGATTCTAAAACCTAGAGAGAATGGAGCTCTCTCTCTAAAACACAAAACCAGCTACACCAACGCCACTCACTCACGTTTTGGGCTTCAAATGGGGAAGATGACATCATATCTTTCATTTTATTATCATTAACAATTCTCATAATTCCCATCATGTCCATTTTCTTGATTTTTGACACTTGGCATTATCTAGGCCATTCATTTCATCATCTTACTAATCATGCAACATGTGTCACAAGATTACATGCAAGAGGTGATTTTTGGTCACACCACATGTCTCTAAACCTGCTTTTTATGGCACCCTATTGTTCCTGCCTCTAAAAGTGAAATTTTATTGTCTTAATTCGAATACTAAAATTCAATGGTAGCTAGATTTCCTAGAGACGATTCCACTTAGGTGAAATCATCATCCGAGATGTAGAAAAATTTTGGATTTTTACCGAAATTACGATTTTACCCTTTTTCAGAAAATTGGAATTTTCTCGGGTCTTACAAGAACAGTCCCCTCAATTACCTATTATATGTAGTAATCCAGTTGACCTCACTTCGACAACGATCCTTTCTTCCCCTAACGCCCCGTTTAATCTGAGATTGGGATAAGCATAGTGTCTGCAGATACTGCCACCGTATAGATCAAACAAACAAAAGATATCAGAAACTCCCAAACTTATTTGGGTGAAACTTTCTATCATACATACAAGTTTCTCTAAGGAAAGCTAGAAACATCATACAAAGAGGGATAGGATTTTTCGATGATCTTCAAAGGAGAAAGCCTCCTCATAGGTTTTTCTCCTAGATTTGATCTTTCTCCCCAGCTTGTCTTTCATTCCTAAAATAGATTCTTTCAGGATCTTCTTCTAGTCAGTCTACTACTATGATCTTATCTTCCAATCATATTTACTTGTAATCTTATCTCCAACTGCCTTCTACTTGTGATCTTATCTAAATATCATCTTTATCTTCTTCACATTAAGCAATTATAGTGATAGATATTTATTATCATATCACTTATTATTTACATTTATAGTAGCAGACATGTCTTGTCAAGCCACTTTGAAAAAGCGGGTTTTTTCACATTTTCTTCCTGAGGGTTATCGAACCTTCATTATTGTTGGCCTTTTTCTATAAACTTTATACTTTCATTTTTTTCATCCGGTCGATGGGATTAGTAGTTGATTCAGCTTCTCTATTATTGCTTCTACTATCATCTTATGTCCTCTGGCTTTTCCATCAATGCTAATGACTATCATCCTATTTGTCGGCTGCATAGTGGACTAAGCCTGTTTCTTTTCTGTAAGTATGTTATTCTTCCTAATACAAATTTTACGCCTAGTGCCCTTTCCTCGGTTTTATCCATCGCTTATCAGAATATCCAATTTTCTTGGTTTCTTTATCATTTATTTGTATTCTGTTCTTTCACTATTATTCCATTGTGATAAGGTGGTATGCCTTAACTATTCCTCAAAGATCTTTAATATATTTTCGGGCTAATGCTAAAGAACATTGTACAATAATTTTTGAGAGTCCTTGTTAGTTTGTATAGTTCTTTGTCAAGAAAGATCATAGAAGATTTCCATAACTTAAGTTAGAAGATATGGTCTACAAAACCAAAATCTATGGCATTTGAATAAAATATAGGGTTAATTTTTTCATGGTAATAATCCAGATAGATGGACTTTACAGAAGTTTACAACAATCAGTCCATTTGGGTTGTTATAGATAGAACCCAGAGAAAGTAGATACTTTTCTCTTCACATCGATAAGATGAATGATGAAGAATTTAGGTAATATTTTCCTGCTTTTTCCTCTGAAAAAAAAGATGATTTCATCGCATTTTCTCCTTTAAGAGGAGCACAATTGGGGGACTATCTCCACTGAGAGGTGTTTCGTCTCTTATAGACTATTATTTTTCCGGCTTTCATCCTTTGAAGGATAGCATTTCAGATACCTTTTGTGAGATATTTTGTCTTTAGACAAGGATATATCTCATGTCCTAAGATGACAATAATTGTTGTTGCCCTGCTTTTCCTAGATGGACTAATCTGCTTCACTCGATGTTTTTAGTCTTCATTTAAACCGCAACATCTTCTGTCCTCACTATTTCTCCCATTTTCATGAGATTTTGGGTCATATATGACTGGTCCTTATGTTATTACTATCTTTTGTGTTTATTAATTTTTCAATCTGATATAAGAGAATTATAATTTTTGCAATTATATTCATTCCTTCACCATATCGATGGCGCATTCTTCTCGCAGCCTCTGGATGTTATTTGATAATCTTGTCAAAAAGTCTGCTACAAGAAATATCACTCCTTTTATATGAATAATCGTGAAATTGTAATACAACTAAGAAGAGTTCTGTCATCTAGATAATCTTCTAGCATGTACTCATTCGTGTTATTCCCTTATGAATCTCAAGAACTTAAGTGTTATCTGGCTTCTTATTATAAAAGGCTTCAGTAACAAGAATATCTCAAATTTATTAATTTTATTATCATAGTAATTCCTTTTCATTAATATCAAAATTACTTTGATTATTATTAAAAGTTCCAATTTGTACATCATATATTTCCTCCTAGGTCCGTTTAAAATAGTCGCCACCCATCCAAGCGATCCTTGTACATTGAATTATCATTTATTAGGTAATCTAAGTTTTGGGTAAATTGAACAAATATCCCTTCAGCTTTTTTAACTATTTTGTATGTTTGCACTCCATCCCGTTTTGGTTTTTCTTTTGTTATATTACTTCAATCATGTCTTTCCTTAGCTAAATCTTTAATAAAATCAAGAGGAATACTCAAGTAATCTTAAAATTTTATTGATTTCTTTAGTTCTTAATTGTCAAAGAAATCTTTTATTTTTTCAAATATGTGGTTGCAATTCATTCCTTAAGATTTTAGTGATCATTCCAAAAATTCACCTCTTTTTTCTTGATATCTACCTTCTTATTTGATAATATAATACCATCGGTTTTACATAGTGTTATAAAGATATCTAAATATTTTTCATGATCATTCGTCAGAATATATCAAAATATCACCATATACTATATAAATTTAATATTCAAGATAATATTACTATTTTTCTTGAAAATTTGGTAGCATTTTTTTAACTAAAGGCATTACTAATCCATTCATAATGGCTTCTGGTGTGCAAAGTTGTAATAATGTGATAATCATTACATCCATTTTCATTTGCCAAAATCTCGATTTATAAACAATTTATTGTGTAATAGTTTTTCCTTTGCTAAATTTATTAAAATTGTTATTTGGGATATAATATCCACAAATTTTAGATCATTAACCTCTTTATAATTTATCATCATCCTTGTTTTTCCTCTTTGTTTCACTATGTTTTCTACCATAAAGGTAAAGGCTACTATGGGCTTTACTTTCTTATTATATTCATTTGTACACCACATTTGAATTTTAAAATCTTTTATACCTCTCAGGAGTATATCATTGGTCTTACTATAATAATTTTTATAAGGATCTACTATATTTTCTAATTTATTAAAGAGATTATTCCTTTCCAATATTTTAACAGTGCTATCACTAAAAGTTTTTTTCACTTTTCACACGTGTCAAGTAAACCTACTATAAGTACAGATTTATTTATTTTTCTTCCTCCATTTTCTAGCATTTTGGTCATAATTTATTCTGAAAAGGTCTTTAATATTTAGGTACTCTTATCCAATAGTTACAAGGTGTTTTAAATATTATAGTATATATTGTTTAAGTTGATACATTGAGAATTGTTGCAAAAGTCATTTCCTAAATAATATCGCATTCTGTTTGTAAGATCTCAGAAAATTCTAATTTTCTAAAAATGAAAATGGTAATTTTTACCAAACCAAATTTTTTAGATCCATGATCAAACGAATTTCACCGCTGGAACTGCCTCGAAATCTAGCTACTAAGTCTAATTTCGCTTTAATCGGTGACAAATAAATTTCACATTTTTCGAGGCACCGAAAGGTTTCGGTGCCGAAAACGTGGGTTTGGTAGACATGATGTGACAAAAAGTCATACTATTACATGTACTCATGTGACACATGTTGCATGAGTAGAGAAAGAGATGATGGAAATGGACGTCTAGATAGTGTCATGTCAAAATCTAGAATAAGGACATAGATGAATTAATAAAATTGTTAATGATAATAAGACAAACTTGAATAGTTATTCTCCAAAATTAAAACACCAAATACAAGGTAATAAAGGAAGTGGATGCAAGAGCGAGATAGTGATTTTAGAGAAGGTGCAGAGAGAAGGTGCCTTCTCTCTCTAGGATCATGCACATCGACCGCCGTCAATGAAAGAGCAAGCAAAGTTGTTCTATGGCGAGGGCGCAGTAAGCACATTCAATTTGGTAGGGTCTACAAACTCCAAGAGGGTGTGGATCTTTTCCTACTTGCGCACTGGGCTAAGCCATGTAAATGGTTAGGAACGCTCGATGCTTGTTTTATATGAACCTCATTTCCTAAAGCTTTGAACTGAGTGGAGAAAATTCCTATTTGTGGTCATGAACAGTAACCCGAGGGTTTCACTGTCACGGAATAGTGACAATAAATTATTTTTGTGTGAAAATGTTTGGTCGAGTGATTCAAAATGAATTGCCAGGTTGTTAATTAGCCCATGAGTTAATTTTGGGGTGTACTGATTGTGAATTGACAACATGTTTTATGTGATTTAATTATGTTAATATATATGCATGTGAATATATTAGCATGAATATGGAATTGGTATTCGTGCAATCCATATGCACTGGGCACCTGTAGAATATTAGGAGTGAGTATATGACATGAAATGAAACAAAAACGAAAATGTTTGTGAAAGGAATTTTAAATGGATGATTTTTCTGAGACCAGGTTGGAGATGGCCCAACAATTATACACTCCGAGGAGCCCATGAATTGTTTAGGAAGGTTCTCCAACACATTCGGGGCTTCCTAGGTAGTCCAATACTTTACCGACTCAGAGAGTTTTCGAGAACAAAAAGCTGCCTTGAAAACTGAGATTTAATGCCATCCTACTTCAGGCATATGCAGTGAGCCCATGAGTCCTGACATGGGGGATTGGTCATGTAGACATTCTAGCAGGTTCAAGGAATTGCTTGAATGTGATTGCTCTCCAAAGTGTGCAATTTAGGCGGAGCAACTCTCATGTAGGAAATTATCTACCATCGGTTATTCACCTACGAGGGATCACCATTTCAAAGGGTTAGAAGCGATTCGGGAAGGCTGATCACTAGAGGTCACAGAAGAAAGCCGTGATTGTGGTTTTGGTATTGATTTTGTATAACATGTATTAGAATGTTGTAATTTTAATATATGTTACTAAGAGTAATGTAAAACCTTTGAATCATGTAATAGATTCGTCAGACATATTTTGAATATATTGATGCAGCCTATGGTCTTTTATCATTTTATTCACATATAATCTGCATTATCAGAAACTCATATGACAGGGTTCTTCAGACTTTAATAGAGGTTCCCCGCATGTTAGATCACACGCCCCATTTTCATGAGCTATATCAAGCATCTGATGACTAATTTAGTATTCGCAGTTGATCGTTGTCAACGGACCCTAGCTTGGGCCACAAAATTGTCATTGATAAACTTTCATTTTTACTATTTTATTCTCGGGATCATTATTTTCACACTTTCTTTTTTTTGTTTATAATCTTTTCTTTTTCCAATTATCTTTAGAAACTTTAGTGTCTTTCCATTCTTTTAATAAAACTTTTAAATATTGTTATTTTTGAACTTGCATTCATTAATCCACATATATAATTTAGTCTTTTGGGATATTTATGATTATTTAAACCATAGTGGGAATGTAATTTTTTTTCATTTTCGCCTTTCAAGAAAATACACATGTTTTCAATTATCTACTTTATTCCTTCTTTAGTAATCTTATATTTATCTTATTTATCTAGGAAACTATTTCCAATAGAATATCATAATGTCTATTTCTCGCATCTTATAATCTTTGGTAAAGAATTCACCAAAAGGGTTATTCCTTGTAATCTTATGGGTATTTTTACCTTTAAATTACATTCTAATGTTTGACCATCATAATTCTTAAAAAGATATGGGCTTGTCATACTTCCTGTCATTTCACATTTATCAACTTGGATATAGTTGCAACTAGCACCAGTATCTATTAAAATTTTTGTTTCAACTTTCTCTCTCCATTATAGTAATTTACTAATATCGTGAAAGATGAATGTACTTTTCTTATTATTTTCGAAACTTCTCCTTATATCATTTCACTTACTTACCGCTTATTAAGGAGTTTCCTAAATATGATAGATCAATTCCTTGTATGATTTTCTTCAGAATATTATCTTCAAGTATTAAAATGTAATTCTGTTGGTATCTCTATCTCATCCAATTCTTAGGTTCTATTATTTTAGTACTTTCTACATTCATCACTAATTTCTATATGGCTTATCTTGCAATCCTATCATAGTTTGAATTTGTTAGTGTATATAAGACTATAATATTGTTATTATATTATTTCTTCATAAAATCATTTTTGGGAAAATCCTGAAATATAAACTTAAACTATTATCAAAATCTTATCTCTAGATTAATATTATACTGGGTAAATATAAACATCACAGATATGCTAATTTCCAGATACTTGTGTGACTTTCATATGTTTATTCGTCTTTATCATGTAAACTAGAATTATCAAGATTTAGGATTTTTTATAATAAGGTTTTTATTATTATCCTCATTTCTACTTAAGATACATACTTTATTTTTCCCCTTACCTTTTATTTTTTTTATTCACTTTAATATCTCATTTTATAGTTTCTTTTGTTAGTGATTGAGTTTTATGTTTCTTTGAGCTTTTATTTAATTGCTATATTTCTGTATTCATGGATTGTATATTTTTATAATATATTTTTTATTTAGGTATCTTAGTAATCCAACAACAGGGCTTTGATCAAAATTTAAACTCTGCATTTTCATAATTTTCAGTTATTTAAGGTGTTTTTGTTCCATCCTTCATGATCTTCTTAACACTACAATAACTTCAAATTCAAATATCATCCTCTTTAATTATTTCCTCGTTTCATTTTGTAATGCCTTCGAGGAACTATTATCATTCCCTGGTGAACCTAACCCTGCTTCTTTTAACCTCGGGGACCTCCGCGACTCCTAATGATTCTAAAAAACTTTTCATTTCTTTTAAACCTTAAAAGTGAATCCGTGAGCCAAACTATAATGATACAATACGCTTCCAATAAAATTTTATGAAACATGGGGACCATGCCACGTATGCTAATCTAAAATTTGAGGCAATCCTAATTCCTTCTTATCGTTGTATCAGATAGTAGTCATCGACCAATGATGGGTTTTTAATGTAATGATTTGGTATTATTTAAATGAATTCACTGATTTAGGTTTTAGTAAATGTTGAGAGTTGGTGATTTACAAAATAAAAAATAAAAATAGAACCTCTTTGAAGAATGCCACCGGTTTAGGGTTTTAAGGCAAACCAACATGTTCCGAGTCTTTTCTCGTTGGGAGGATAATCGACAGCCTGTAAAAAGTGCTATTTTGGAACCCTATTTATTATAGGTTTTGAGGCTTTTGGTATACTAATCATTCTAATTAACCTGATTTGGCACATATCCTACTATTCTCTAATGATCGCGCATTTTGTGGCAATTCTTGCGCTATGAAATTAATTATGCCAAATTGTTGAGTCGATTCAAGCACGAAGAATTCGAGTCAACTCAAAGATTGCATCAAAGACCGTGAGAAAGAATAGCATAAAACAGAAGAAATTGGAGCATTACAGGAAGGCTTTTCCTGCGAGCACCATCCTCAAGCAGCACTGCCTCCAAAGAGCCCGTTCCCCCGCTTTGAGACACCCCGCTTTTGTTACAATTTTTGGTTTTTTCCTATTTTGAACTTTGTAATACTTATGATTTTGGGTTGCTTTTTTGTTTCCCTCGACTCCGAGCATATATAAGTCCATTGTACAAACTCAACTCAAATCACTTCCTCGCACGTCTAAGAATACAGACGGGCTGTATTTGACCACGCTTCCTTTCTCCTTTTCTTCTATTTCTTTCCATTTTTTGCTATGCCAAACATCCTTGGATGATGAAAATCGTTGATAAATGTATTAAACTTCCCCCATCCTGAAGTGGAAGGCCGCACTGCTACTGAGGTAAGCAAGCCTCATGTTCTTCATGTATGCATTTCAAGGGCATTTGTGCCCTGCCACAATAGGTTAAAATCTCTTAAGCATGCTCTTTAATATCATAAGCTTTTTCGAGTTCAAGTGGATACTTCACTCAGATCCACCGAGGCCCAATTAGTTGTTCCTATATTGTTATTAGGTAGTGTTTTGGTGATGTGTTTTCACCGTTAGAACATTAGTGCTTAATGAAATGCCATCTTCAAAAGCGAAAACTCTAAGGATCTAGGTTTGTGTTAAATGAAGATCCTGTCGGGAAATGAATTATATGTCATGCTTCCTAACAGGATAAAGACTATGGCTGCTCTGCTTCCTAAAACCCTAACCCAGTGGCTTGAGACTTCAAGGAGTTCTTTTCTTATTTTTCCTTCATTTTAATTTTAGTTTGCAAACCATCAACTCTATTTTAATGCTAAACCTAAAATCCAAATTTAATTCACCATTTTTAAATCATCGCAAATCATTCGTATCGAAGAAAACCCATCCCTATGTTCGACCTTGTGAGCCAAGTATATCATAAGAGTTTTATACTTCAAGAAGAGGAATTTAGGTTTATAGGGCCATTATACATCCTGCAGACCCCTATAATGTGGCAATCTAATCAAATGGCGCCGTCATGAGATGGTGCTAAGGCACTGGACGAGTCAGGAACACTTGTGGATCCTCATCACAAGTATCAGTGAATTTTTATATTAAATAAGTTTTTTTTTTATTTCATTTCACTTATATAAAAAAATAAATAAATAAAAATAAAATAAAAATTTCTCGTAGGACTGCTTTGGTGTTGTCTTGTGTCAGCTCTATTTCTTTTGTAATGGATCCATTTTTCCAATGGATTTGAATTTGTGATCAAATGGAAGAGGGAGAGAACAAAGACAAAGGAGCACTCAAAGTGGGAGAAACCCTAGGAGCATATATGTCCATGAGGGACTATAGAAATCAATGGATGAGTTCAACAGATCACACAGCTTCAATCCAGTCTCTCAGAATCACACAATCTCACAACCAATGACCCACAACACATCCAAATCATATTATGCTCAACTCCTCAAATACCTAGCCACTACAATAATCCTCCATTTGAACAAGCCATTTTGCACCCCACCCAGATAGTGATGACTTTCAGGCGTAAGGATTAATGCCCATTTGAATCGAGAATTGTCACTGGAAGACAATTTGAACAAGAAATTGATAATAAAATTGACTTTGAACATAAATGAATAACTGCAGAGACTCCATTGAAAACTTCATCAAAAGTGCATTGTCCAATTGAGGAAGAGTGCCCGAGTGGACACCATAGAGGAGCAGCACAACAAAGCAAATACAAGAAGGGTCGAGAAATTCGAATCCTTCTACTATTAGTGTTGTTTGCTCATTCCATGGGAAAAGAACTCCCAAATGTCGACTAAGGAGGCAAAGTGGGAAAGGAAAGTCAGGAAGAGTCATAAAGCGATCTTCCAACCAATCCCCATAATTTAATCCTGTCACCGCTAAATTTTGCAACAGCTCCAGCATCGTCAATATCCCGCTCACCTCAGTGACGATCCACACCTAACCCCGCTCCCAAAGCTCGTACCAACCCATCTATACCGCCTCGTGCACAATTTTCTGGTTAGTGGCACAATGCTTCCTTTGCCACTACATCCAAGACATTAGCAAGCCACTCACGCCAGATGGCATAAGATATTCGGTGTCGTGTTCGATTTGGAGCAACTTAACACTCCAGATTTCTAAGCTCCACTAGTTCCTCTAGCACACTGACAAGACTGAGCATCGGTTTGAGTGGTTCGTTCACTCATTCTTGTTTCATTTTTCTTATTTTATGTTAGTTTATTTTATTTTATGTTGATTTCTT
>JAEQBH010009526.1:0-145138 GCA_016808115.1 Tetrastigma voinierianum | reverse complement strand
AAGTTAGAGTTGACAATAGCTAACTCTCTCGCAGAATAGAGATATCCATTGCTATATTTCAGGAGAAAGCTGAGGAAGCTGAAGCTATGAGTACATAATTTGTGCCAAAATGGAAATCAGGGAAACTTCAAGCTATGGAGGAAAATGAAACTGTATATGAACAAGAGGAATGTTGATTCAGGGTCACAAAGATTCTTTGGGCTGAATTGGACTAGAGATTTTTGGTGATATTGATGGAGATGGTTTGTGCAATGAGACTCCCAGGACATGGAGAGAAGCGGACTATCCTCTTTGATTAGACACGTTTAAAGCCAGATCTCTTTCATTGGAAGAGAGTGGAGTCACTGTTGCAGGCAGAGAAGGCAAAGAAAGTTTGTCTAGTTGGAGAAAATGGAAGAGTTGTTTGAGAGAGAAGACCAGACCAGGGCGTAATTCATGCTGGACTTTTGGACTGGGAGGCAAAGGATTATCTGGGTGTTCTGGCGGAAGGGTTGAAAGGGGGTGGTTTTACTGGCGAGAAAAGTTGAAGTTTAGGAGTAACCCTTTATTGGAAAAAAATTCCACTTTGAAGGGGTTGGGGGTGGATGTAAAAAAGAAGAAAGGTCTGAAGCTGGGAGAAAGGGGAGATTTTGTGAAGATCGCAAAAAAGAATGAGGGAAGAAGGGGAGATGTTTTATGGATGGAAGTGGGGTGGTGTGATTATAGAGGAGAACGACTCAGCAGGTCTAGTTGGGAAATGGGAAAAAGGAGAAGATTTTCACCTTAATATGGACACTTTGAGAAGATGGGGAAAGCACCAGTGGAACTTACAAGGAGAAATAAGTATAAAGTTCTTTGTGGGGAAGCTACGCTGGGAATTGAGAGCGAGGAAAGAGGGTGAGAGGGGTTTGAGAGGTGTCAGAAGTTTTGAAAATAAGATGCTGATGATAGAGAAATGGAAGCCAAATTTGGGTTGCTTCAGGGTGGGATCTCTTGCAAGGAAAGAAGGGGTTTGGGTTTCTGGTGGTAGGTTTACTCTTCGAGTTAAAATCATAGAATGTTTAAAAGGCGAGGGGGCTGTTGTGAGGGGTTTTACAATTGTCAGTTTAGACCTGAGAAATTTCACACCGATTAAGTCGAGCAAAAATTAAGATTCTGGCCCGAGGAGAAGATCTTCTAAGGTTGCTTCAAGTGAAATTTGATGGGTTCATCTTGTTTTGCTATCCGGTTATGGTGGGGTGGTTCAATGTAATCTCTACGTGGTGGTGCCAGTGGCCCGAAGAGCGAGAGAGGCTGCCGGGTGTGTTGGGGCGAGGCCGAAGGAGAAGATAGATGCAGAGAGGCGTGTCTTCCGATTGATAGGGAGGTCGGTCGAGGCGAACAGCGTCTTCGTCGTGGTATTGCTATAAGCGTAGCGGCGTGTGCTGCTGTATTGAGTATCAAACTGATTTGGCACGATAGGGAAGGAGGTGAGAGGGGCGGGGAAGAGGAAGGCTGGAGGCGCAGGGTTAAATTTGTTTCTCTTGGTTGGATAAAAAAAAAAAAAAGAAAAGAGGCTTATATTGGGAAGGAGGTAAGGAGATGGTGAAGTCAATCGAATGAGCCCCTCATGTGCAAATAAGAATGAAAAAGGAGCCTCCCAGAAAAAGTGGCTGACTACATTATTTGAAGCCCAGTATCTGAGGGAATTTGGAAAGGACGAAGCCCACCCTATTGGCCAGTCCTCTTTTGAAGCAGGCGGTCTATTTGGTGGGACAGCCACAGGCACATTACAAATCACGGTGGTACCCTTCGAGAGAGAGCGGAGGTGGGCGCCTCGTTCTTGCTTCTCTCAAATTGGGCTTGAATTAAAAAAGAAAGAAAAAGGGGGCTTACTCTATTGGGGAAGGTAAGGAGATGGTGAAGTCGATGAATGGGCTAAAAGCATTACGAAACAAGAATGAAAAAAGAGGCCTCCAATTGAAGCCATTTGAGCTTAGAGTATGCAAGGGAAAAGAGCTTTGGAAAAGGACCCAGTGCTATTGGCGAGTCCTCTTTGAAACAGGGCCTTTATTTGGATGGGAGCAAAAGCCACAGGCACATTGCAAATCTGTAATTTTATTAGGAAAATGTCTGCTTCTGCTCCGGAGGCGTTGGGACCAGGGCGTCCCCCTGTGCTTTGTTCTTTGGAGCGTCACTACTGTTGCAGCTCATCTAGCGGGTTTCAAGGCGACTCTGGAATTCAGGAGGAGAGATGCATCCCGAGAAATGAGCTACGCTGAGATGTTAGGGAAGAAGGGTCAGTGCGGCTCCTTATATCTCGAGGGAAGCGAGTGAGTTATCTTCCTCCTTTGATTCTCTTCTTTTTCTCTTTCTTAAGGAAAAGTAAGGATATGGTGTTGGTTAGGGAAGGTTTAGCGAGCGAAGGGAAAGGATAAGGAAGAGAGGAGAAGCTTTTCGATCATTTCCAGGTTAATGATCTAGAATATGAGAGGTGGGATCCCTTTGTCGTCGGAGGGGTTTTATTAAAACCACGGATAAGGGTTTTCTGCTACAGTTTCTCTTTATTTGTTTGGGATGAGAGGAAGCAGGGAAGGTCTTGCAGAGATCAAGGCGGATTGAGCCTCAGAGGCGGAATTCCTTGGCGGAAGCGAGATTCTCTTCCCGCACTACGTTTTGGCAGGATGCTCTTGGGGATTATTGGGCGTGGAGACCAGGATGATGTGGAAGGCAGACCAAGCAGGCGAGTGTGGTTGATAAATGACAGGGGGAAGGCAGCTAGCGAAAGGCTCACGATGGAAGTTGTGAAGTAGGCGGGAAATTTCAGGCGATTGGAGGAAAGATATGAAGTTGGGAAGAAAGAAAGTTGTATGGTGAAATTTAGTGAGTGTTAGGCTTCTCGGCCAAGGGTCATGAGTGGAATTTTATCTCTCTTGAGGAGATTAGTTGTTCGCAGAACAGTGAAGTAGAAAGAGTAATGGTCGTTTCTAGATGTGAGGCGGGAGCTTAAAAAAGTTAGAATGCACCATGAAATACAAGGGGCAGTGGTATGAAAAAGGTCCCAGTAGGAACAAAGGGGAAATGCAGCAAAAACTCCGATGACGCTGAAGATTATGTCGTGGAATGTTAGGGGAGTTAATAACCAGGATAAAAGAAAGGTCCTGAAAGCCTTCATTAGGTCGAAAAAGGTGGATATAGTTTGTTTGCAGGAGACCAAGGTCCAGAATATGAGTGTTGGGTTGGTGGCTTGATGCAGGTGTGGGAGGTTCCTAGGCGAGGAGCAGTGGATACGGAGAAGTGCTTCTTTGGGGGAATCTTGTATTTTGGGATAAGAGAGTTGTGGGTGGTTGATATGGAATGGATAACTTCTCGGTCTCTTCTTTGTTTTGAAATTATACAGGATAAACTCAGTGGATATTCTACAGGGTTTAGCCTGTTGTAGATATGAGGAGTTTTTGGGAGGAGGTGGGTCTTGTTAGAGGCTTATGGAATGGGCCTTGGTGCGTGGGTGGGGATTTCAATATGGTTCGTTTCCCTGGGGAGCGCAGAGGGGGTGGGAGAGTGTCTAACTCTATGAGAAGATTTTCTGAAATCATAGAAGATTTGGGCTTGAGAGATATTCCCTTGCAAGGGGGTCCTTTTACTTGGCGGGGAGGAAGGAATAATTGTTCAATGTCCAGAATTGATCGTTTTTTGGTTTCTAATGATTGGGAGAGCTATTTTAGTGGTGTTATTCAGTCTACCTTGCCTAGACCAATTTCTGATCATTGTCCCATTTTGTTAGATCTTGGGTGGCATTAGAAAGTTCTCCCTTTCGGGTTTAAGTCATGTGGTTAGGGGTTGATGGTTTCAGGAGTTATTGAAGGGTTGGTGGCAGGCATGATTTTGGTTCTTTCGGTTTTGTTCTACTTGAGCTTGAAATCTTTGAAGGCTTTTCTCAAAACATGGAATAGAGAGGTGTTTGGTAGAGTTGAAGTAAAGAAAAGTGAAGCTTTGAGTAGAGTGACCTATTGGGATGAGAGGAGAATGACTCTTTGTTGACTATAGGAAAGCAGAGGTAAACTTAATTTAGGGAGGGATTACAAATATTGGTCCTTTTAGAGGGAAGTTTCTTGGAGGCGGAAATCCAGAGAACTACGGCTCCGAGGAGGGAGACAGAATCTGAGTTTCTTCCATGGGATGGCTAATTCTCACTTAGGAGAAGAAATTGTATAAAAAGGTCGAGTTAATGGGCGGATTTGAAGATGGGGCTGCATAAAGAGGGAAGTGGCGGCCTCTTTTGTTTTTCTCTTTTCGATCCTGAGGTTGGCATCCTTGTCTTCTGATGCGAACTTCCAAAGGACTGGGAGGGAGGCGTAGACGGTGCGAAGTCCCTTTTACAGTAGAGGAGGTCTTTGCAGCGTTTTCGGACTTGAATGGGGATAAAGCCCTGGGCCCAGATGGCTTTCCTATAGCTTTTTGGCTGTTTAGCTGGGATTTTGTGAAGGAGGAGGTCATGGGATTCTTTAAGGACTTCTTTGAGCATAATAAGTTCGTGAGAAACCTAAATTCTACATTTTGGTTTGATCCCTAAAAGGAGAATGCGGTGGATATTAAGACTTTAGACTATTGGCAATTGGGCGGTTTATATAAAGTTTTGGCGAAGGTGCTTCTTGCTTGAGGTTGAAAGAGTGGTAGGGCCAGTAGTGTGGCGGCACCGAGAAATGCGTTTGTGGAGGGAAGACAAATTTTAGATACGGTGTTAATTGCTAAGCAGTATAGATGCTTTATTGAAAAGAAAGAAAGGAGAAAGGGCTTATTTGCAAGCTAGATGCTCAGCTTATATGATCATCTAAATTGGAATTTCTTACTTGGTGTCATGGAAAAATGGGCTTTGGGAGAAATGGTTAAAGCTGGATGTGGTGCATCTCTACGGCGTTCTCGGTGTTGGTGAATGGAACCCCCTACGGTTTCTTAGGTTCTCGGGGTCTAAGAGCGGGGGATCCTCTTCTCCTTATCTTTGTGTTAGGGATGGAGGCTCTTAGTGGCCTCGGTGAGAGAAGCGATTCAGGGCTTTCTCCCGGGCGCTATATAGGGAGAAGAACGAGGAGAGAGGTATGGTGGTTTCCCATTTGTTGTATCTTGTGACACTCTTCGTTTGCAAGGCGAATCAGGCTGCTTGCCCGCTTTAAGTTGGTTGTTGAGTGTGGTTTGAATCTATCTCGGCTTGAGGATAAATTTGAACAAAGCGAAATTATTTGAGTGGGACGTTGAAGTGGATTCGATGGGCGCTTGGTGGGGGTGCGAGTTAGGGCATTCTTAGTCATCCCTGCCAAGTCCTTCCTTTGGAGCCTCATAACCTTTCGGTTTCGGTTTGGGATGGCATTGAAGAAAGGTTTGCAGGAAGAGATTGGCTTTGTGGAAAGGCAAATATATATCCTAAGATTGGGAGGATCACTCTTATCAGTAGTACTCTATCGAAACACCCGTATGCTATGTCTCTTTTTCGGATGCCTAGACGGGTTGGGTGCGCCTTGAACAAATTAGGGGTTTTCTTTGGGAGGTGGCAATTTGGAGAAAAACCTCATCTTATTGATGGTCGACAGTTTGTTCAGACAGAAAAATGGGAGGTCTAGGTATTAAGAGCCTCGTTATTTTAAACAAGGCTCTGTTGTGTAAATGGATTTGGCGTTTCGCAAATGAGAGGGAGTCCCTCTGGAGAAATGTCATTCGATGGAAGTTTGGGAGAAGAGGTGGTTGGTGCTTTCGGTGATTCGAGGATGCTTATGGTTACGGGTGCGGAAGGAGATTAGAAGGATGGGATCTTGTCTCTGCTCTTCTTTGCTTTCTCACAGGGAATGGAAGGAGACTTCGCTTTGGAAGGATGCTTGGGTGGGGAAGAGGCCTTTTCCTTCTCTTACCCAGCCTTTTCATGGCCGACTAATAAAGAGGTCTACGTAGCTGATGTATGAACCTTCATGTGAGGGTGGGGGTTTGGACTCCTGTTTCGTTAGGCCTTTTTAATGATTGGGAAGTGGAGGAGATTCAAAATCTTCGAGCCCTAGATAAAAGAATTCTCCCAATTAAAGATGATTTGATGCTTATGAGAGAAGCTAAAGATGGGTGTTTTTAGACTGAAACTTTTCTATAAGGTTTTTGTTTGGGTCCTAGTCGATTGTTTTCCCCAGAAGCTTATTTGGAGTAATTGGGTTAGAGATGAGTTTTTCTTTAGGAAGCTTCTTGGGACGAGTGTTGACTCTTGATCAAATCAAAAACGGGGAAGAGCTCTAGCCAATAGATGTTTCCTTCATGGGAAGGATGAAGAGACGATTGACCATTTGTTATTACACTGTCTTGTGGCTAGATTTTTATGGGATCTTCTCTGGGCGATTTTTGGGGTGTATTGGGTGTTCCCTAAGTCGGTTTCAGAAACCCTCATCTCGTGGCGTGGCTCCTGCGTGGGAAAGAGACGGAAGAAACCTTGGATGGCGCCCCTAACATTGTTTTGGACTATTTGGCGTGAAAGAAATAACATTGCTGCGAAAAATAGGGGCTTTCGGCTCAAAGGATGAAGGTCTTATTCCTTTTAGTAATTATTGAAGTGCGGGTACAAATATGTACTTGACTAGTGGGTCTAGATCCTTAGTTGATTTTTTGACTTGGCTGGGGTGTAATTGAGGGCTGGTGGGTTTTCTTGTTTCCTTGTTCCTTTGAGGTCCCTTACTTGTGGGCCTCCCTTGGGTCTTCTTCGGTTTTTAATAAATTGCATTTACTCATCGAAAAAAAAAAAAAAAAAAATATTCTGATTGCATCGAGTCTTAGGTTTTAAATTCTGGATTGATGTAGGACCTTTGATAATGAAATCAACAAAAATAGCCTTGGGGCTCTCCATCCATCTCATAAATTTATAGGCAAGTTAATATGTTACAACAACTTAATCTCGTAATTAACTTTACTCACATAATGATTCTGAACTTTCACTCCAGTAATGCACACTGCACTCACAAACTGATTATCTACAAAGAAAAATAAACTACATACAAGCCCTTCTGCATAAATGTTTCAGATCGAGACAAACTTCTTTTAACTGTTGAAGAAAACCTATTTTGTTCTTTTCCCTTTGGTGGCTGTTCCTTTAGTGATGAATGCTTTTGGTGAGAAGACTTGCCAGTGATGGCTTTCTTCACCTTGGCAATTGAATGCTTAACCTTTGACCCAACTCCTGACAGGATATTATGAGATTTCTTATGACCATCCTTAGCATTCATATCTCTGGAGGCTTCTATAATGATGGGAGCATCAGAGCCTGGGTCGTCTTTTTTCTGTTCACCCCTCTCCTCTTCCTGATCTCGATCTTCAAGTGTTTTGGCTTCTTGAACATCACTGCCTTCTTCTTCTTTAGCTAGCGCATCTTCTTTGTTGACCGTTTGTTCTTTTTCTTCAGTCAAGCATCCCGGGTGCTTTACAAAGGTTTCTTTTATGGATCTCTGGAGGAGGTCAGAAAATGAAACAGCAGGGCCCGGTGGTGTGGGGTCAACAGCTGGTTCTTCACTTATATCACCCATTGTTTTCTCTCCTCCCAAGTCTTTTGCTCCTGCACCTGATTCAATCGAAGAAACATTTCCAGATTCCAGTGATCCTACCGCAGGTTGCAGGTCCTTTGCTACTGGCTGAACCTCCTCTTTGCTACTTGAAACCATTACTTCTGTGCTCTCATTTGGTTCAGCTTCACTTGGAATAAGCTTTTGAGATGTTTCATCAGAGCCTTTCTCTAGATTTTTAATGTCTTGAGTGGATTCATTGGCTTCTGCAAGATCCATGTTGGCTTCTTTTTCTGATATCTCCATGCATGAATCCTGTACTTGAGATGAAGCATTAAACTGTCAATTTGATCTTGTATTTCCCCATCTTTATGACATGTTTGCTGTGAATATCAGCTTCTTCAAGCCCCTTGCTGCCCCTAGCTGAAAACTCAATTGGTTCCTGCACCAGATGGCGTGTCAAGTTTTATCTGGCTGATTTCATATTTGTTGAGTTCCCAAGTATAATAGTATGACGCTTACCTCATCTTTGAGTGTGCTCTCCCTCATCTGCGCCACTTTTCTTCTGTTGGCATTGATGCAGCTATTGTTTGCTCGCCAGATGACAGATCATGTTGTCTCTCTGCCTCACTGATCACACTCTCCTTGTCTGGTATTTCTTCCCATGAAGTTTCAGAAAAAGGCGAAGTGCCATTTTCATTGGTGCTAACCTCTAGATCTTTCAGGTTTAAGCCTTCTGAAACATATTGTTCCTTACATGCCAATTCAGAAGGTGTGTGTGTGTGCATCTTATCTTCCATGATGTTCTCTGAATAATCAGTAATTGCAGTTGCAGTTTCTTCATTGCATCTTTCATGGACTGGTTCCTGAGGAGCTGATTCAGAGACTTCCCTGGTTCTGTCACCTTCTTTCTGATGTGATGCTTCTTCTGCTGCTGCTCTTGTTGCTGGTTGAACATCGACGTTTGGTTTGAGATGTCATCTTAGTAGTCACAATCTCTTTGTCGTCATGGGCATCCGCTATGTTCAGGTCTTTCTTCACCAACTGAATATCAGAGCACTCAGCCTGTATTAATAAAGCAGATTATTATAAAATGTAAATTGAAGGAGAATTGAAGTATTCAGTTCCTATCATGTACTGCCTATGATTGATGAACAGTTCCAACCCAGGATGAAACTAAAGAAAATAGGATTACACTGTTACAGAAGAATAAACTTCCCTCTATTAAAATAGGAGTTTCCTCAACTTAAGATGAACATTTTTTTATATAACTGACCATAAAGTCCTCACCATTCTATCCACTATGAACAAATGTATATCAGCATTGGTAGATATTTGTGAAGACAGTGCCTTAAAAGCTGCTAGAATTTCGGGTTGAGATATGTCAAAGATACAGCTGAATATTTCCAGATTTGAAGACCATAATTTTAGGAATTGTTTTGACCTTTTTTTAACTGTTATCTGTTAGTAGCTAAAGTTTAGCTAGTTTGTTGCCTTTTATTCTGATTTTTTGTTAAGAAGTTTTTGTATTTAAGTACTTCATCAGTCAATGAAAATAAGGATCCACAGCCAAAACCTTCTAGTTATATACGATTTTACCAACAATATTGCAGTTTATAGCAACTATCATGTTAAATGGGCTACTATGATTCCTGATGTGAATCTCTCCTTTTTAAGAGTGTTGGGTTCTATGTAGTTTGTGCGGTGGGTTGTTTGTCTCGTATACTTCTAGTGTCCTCGTGGGGTGCCCGGTTGTGGCTTTCCCAATTTTTTTAATATATGGTTTTATTTGCCTATCAAAAAAAAAAAAAAAAGGATCACACCTTCATCAAAACCTTCTAGTTATATACGAATTTTCCAACAATATTGCAGTTTATAGCAACTATCATGTTAGTTTTCCTTTTGATTTTTTGTTTTTGTTTCTTTTTCCATTTTGTTGGATCAATGATTGTTTCCAAAAAACTAATTTTTTTTTTTTTTTGGTATAAAATTTTGAAAATTTCTTGATAATTTATTTTATGATAATGTAAGGAGGATATAATATAATCTGACCTGTTCACTTAGAGCTGTTTCATCATACAGTTCACAGGTCAACTTAATATCTGTCTCCTTGTCATTTCTTTCCTCCTTTGCTTCTTCTAGAAGATCGTCTTTGACACTTTCATCCCTGAAGGAGACTAAGGGAGGATGCTCAACGGTTCTGGCTTCGTCTATGATCTGTTTTTCAATGTTCTCACTTGCTTCACCCTTTTTTGATCCCTCAGACAACTGTATAACAGATAAATTTTCAAATGTATAGAAGAGAGAAAGAAGAGAGTATAGGAAGAACAGCTTTCTTTCCTCACCTCTTCATGTTCCTAGCTTCATTCTTTGGTTATCTCCTTGTTGGCTCTTTCTGATTGTTTCTTTGTCAAGAGACTCTGGCTGATAGTCCTTAGCAACTTGCTTTTCCTCCTTAGAAATCTGTGTTTTATTCCCATCAGTTAATGGTTTTCAATATATATATATACACATATATACAGAGAGAGAGAGAGAGGAAAAGAAAATGTATAAGGTAATGTGTGAAATGATAAAATTTCAGCCTTATTTTCTAGCTGACCTCTTCATTCGAAATCTCATTCTTTACGATTTCATTTGCCTCAATTTTTTTCTCATGTGGAATTTCTTCAGTTTTCATCTCAGCTACTGATGTCTTGAGATGCTCTTCCTTGACTTCTGTCTCTTATCTAATTGCATTGACTACCTCTGGATAGTGAACTTCAGACACAGATTCAGAAGCCTTTTCAATCATTTTGGATTCAAGGATGGGGGTTTTCTCACATTGTTCTTGCATTTTCGGTAAATTTTCTCCTGATGAATGAGTGATTGAGAAATCACCAGCTTTATTATTGGAGCTCTCTGAATCCAAAATTTCCTCTTCCTTCAGAGTTTCCTGTGAAGAACTGTTGATGGATCTTGTTAATTTCATAACTTCTTCACTTCCTGTTGTAGAACCCATGTATTTTATCTCAGAACATTTGTTGAGTCTGGCCTTCAACCTCCAGCACTTCATTTGAGATCTCCTTTTGTATGACATCACTGGTTTGGTGCCAATGCTGAAACTTCAAACCCTGGTCCTTCCTTCTGCAAAGATATTTCCTCACAGATTCTCTGCCAAAAGAATCTTCCAGATTTCTCTTTTGTGGGTTTATCTGCATCACTCCTCCTCTTCAGGAAGCAGTGGAGTAGCCAATTCACAAGTTGATCTACTGAGTTTCCTGTTTGGAGACTCTCTGGTGATCTCATCTTGAAAAATTAGCCGACCTTTGATTACATGTAGATACTGTTCTAGATCTTCCTGGCATTTCTTCTTCAATTATTTCTTCCTCCAAATTTTCCATCGTTAGGCTTCTTTGGGTCTGCTCAATTTCTTCAACACAGGGATCTTTGGACTCGGATACTGCATCAGAAGCTCTTTTGGTTTCTTCAACTATGCCTGGCTTTTCAACAATTACCCTGCCTTGTCTGCATGCTCATATGTGGTGGTTGGAAGTTGAGACACCAAATCAGGCGTTTTTCAACTTCACGGCCTCAGCCTTCTTCAACACCTGGATAGTTTCAGTTGTGATTATTGATGGGATTTTTCTTCCAAATAGCCTCAGTGCCGCTAGAGAGGCTCATCATCTAGTTGAGGTTCCTGAAAAATGGTCTTTTCTGCTTCCTCCTTTTTGCATACATTATCCAGCTTATTCTCATTGTCTGCTTCATCTAAGATCTCCCCTTTAAACCCTTTTTCAGACAGTTCAAAAACAGAGCTGGAGACATCTGCTTGCTTTTCACATGGGTCTTCCTCATCCTCTAAATTTACTTCTTTTGTCTCCTTATTGGACTCTGTTGCTCTATAACTCTCACATGATACTGGCTCAGAATGCTGTACCTGTGTAGCCAAAAAGGCTGAAATTAGTCATCATATGATGAAGAAAAAGGCAGCAACACGTGAGAAAATGGTTGAAATAATATTTCTTATAGTGATGTCAAGCTGACCTTATCAACAACAGTCTTGTCTTCAATGGATACTGCAGCAAAGTTCCTTAGTATCTATCTTTTCCTCTATTATCTGCTCTTGGATGTTTTCTTTTCTTCAGCTATCTCAAGCATGGGCACCTAGTCAACGAATATAACTTCCATTTAACAAATACAATCTAAAGAAATATTCATGAAAAATGAATTTTAGGCATAAATGTAGGATCATAAATTGCTAACCTCTTCAACTGAAATGACATCTTTTGTTGTCACATCTTCATTTTGCACCACATTAATATGATCTCTGAACTCTAGCTTGCCTTCTGTTTCCTCCATTGTCTCCGTTTCATGTTCTTTGTGTCCAGTAAGTTGTTCTTCAATGGATTTGGTATATTGCTCATAAGCACTCCTGTTTCCATTGACTTGTGTCTGGTTTGTTTCAAGGAGAGTTTCAGTACATTGATCTTCAGCTACAAGTTCAGCTCCCTCCCTGATTTCTCACCCGGATTCAGCTAATTCAATGTTCTGTTCCACATTGGTGAATTGGAGAAAGGATCAATATGATTTGATATGAAAAGGCATTTGTTTGATGTTTAAGTTTTATATGCAAGTCCAAACCATTTTACTTGCAAGTTGATTGTATAAATTAGGTTTACTCTAATTAACAATGATAAATAATAATAAAAATTTACCTTCTTTTAAAACATTTAGATGACCTATTTTAAAAAGCATAAAACACTTATTTAATTGCTATGAAAATAGTGAAGAAATTTATTTGAAATGCAATGAGTAGTGAACATAATCGTTTGAAATATTAATGCAAGTGAGAGTAATGATTCAATTTAATAGGACATTCAACCAGTTAATGTAGATCAATCCACTGTGCCCACATTCAAACCATGCAGAGTTATTGCAAGGGAATCCTTTCAAATTAATCACTTGATTGAATGATTGGTTATATGAGGAAAGTTAACATAGTCTGACCTTTTCTGTAGGATTATTGTTGTTCTCAACACTAGAAGGTTCCACTTCCATGGCTGTGAGTCCTGCTTCCAGTTCAATTGCTACTTTGTCAACTTCAGCACTGTGAACTTGAAATGTGGATTCAGAAACCTTTTCAATCTCTTTACCCTCTTCACCCTCTAAGTTGGTGGCTTCTTCATTGTTTTCATCCACTTCAGCTAAAATTTCTTCACCAGATGAACAATGGGGAGGGACACCATTAACATTCTTGATAGAGATGCCTGAATCCAAATCTTCATCATCATTTGAAGCCTCCTGCAAGTTACTGTCCATGGATCTTGTCAGTTCCATGTTACTTTCTGCTAGGGAGTCTGTGCATTTTATCTCAAAGGCATCTTCTAAAGGTTCTAATGGTGTCATTCTGTATAGAGCATTGCACCCTTCCTTTGGCTCTTCACTCGAAGTCTTCTTCTGGACATCATTATTGAGTTCAATTCATAGACTTCCAAGATCCCTGGATTCCTCCTTGTGCAAGCATCTCTCTTCTGTCATCTTTGTGCCAAAAGAATCCTGTGGATTCTCATATTGTGGAGTCTCATTTTCCACTGTGTTCTCATCTTCCAACTTTGTAGTTATGGTGCTGATTCCATGCTCCTGTTCCTCAGAAACTAGTGCAGCAGACATTTCCTGAAATTGCTCTTCTGGTTTTTCTGCTTCTATAGTTTGATCAGCAGTGACTTCATTTTCAATAGCTGCTTCGAAACTTTGATTTGTGCATTCAGATACTCCATCAGCTGGTCCTTTGATTTCTTCTTTGACTATATTGTCCTCGAGTGTCAGGCTTTCCTGTATTTCTACAAAATTTTCAACACATTGTTCTCTGGATTCAGATACTGTATCAGAAGTTCCCCTGGGTTCTTCAACAACATCTGCATGTGGCCTTATCACTGTTTTGCCCTCTTTATCTGCACTCTCACATGCTAAAGTTGGAAGTCGAGACATCAACTCAGAGGTTTCTTCAACCTTCATGCTGTCAACTTCTTCATCCTGTAGGCTACATTCAGTTGTGGTGTTTGTTGAAAGGGTCTTCTCCGCTGCACTAGTATCAAGGCCTTAGGAAACTGTCATCAGCTGACCTTCCTGCAAACTAGTCTCCTGTTCACGACTTTTCAGGTGCAAGATTGCTACAACAAGAGTTTGCTTCCTTTATGGTCTCCTCGTTAAAACTTTCTTCTGGCATTTCAGATACAGAGATGGTGACTTCTACTGTCTTTTCACTAGCTTGTTTCTGTGATATCTCTTCTTGCAATGCTTCTGAAACGGGAGATCCTTCTGGATCCTTGCTCAAATATTCTGCAACCACTGAATTCATTATTTCAGCCTCCGTATTGGAATCTATTGCTGTAAGATTCTTATTGGATACTGCCTCAGCATGTTGCGCCTGCTTAACAGGTAATACCACAATGGTGAGACCATACAGAGAAGAAAAGGCAGCAGAATATAAGAAATGGTCGAAAAGGCACTTTAGGTGATCATAAATAATATTACTCTTAAGCTAACCTTATTATCTGTTCCATCCTCAATGGCTACCGCAGGAAGGTCCTTTTTATCTCTTTCTGTCTCTATGATCAGCTCTTTGATGTTTTCACTCTCTACTGCTTCATCAGCTCCCTGGGGTACCTATTCAACAGATAAATATATCAATTCACAACCTACTCGAACCATGTGGAATTTCAAAAGAGATTCCTATTCTAATTAATTTCTTCGTGTAATAATTAGTTGTGAGAGAGAATGTAGTTATGGTGGTCTAACCTCTTCTCTAAGATTTTCACTGTTTTTGGTGTTAGAAGCATCACTTCCATGAATGTGAGCTCCTACTTCCAATCCAACCACTGCTTCATCAATTGCAGCACTCTCAAGGTCTGACACAGGCTCAGAAGCCTTTTCATAATGTTCACACTCAAGGTTGGAAGCCTCCTCACACTTTTCACCTTCTTCCTGTGAAATTTCTTCACCTGGTGAATGAGTGAGGACATCAGGATTATTATTGACGACCCCTGAATCATTCTCGTCATCCTTTGTAGCCTCCTGATGAGTGCTGCCAATGGGGCTTATTTGTTCCATCACCTTCTCACTTCCTAATGGAGAATCTATGCATTTTAACTCTGATGCATTTTCTTGCAGCTCATACTGTGATACTCCATCTACAATAATTCCATCTTCCTTTGGTCCAGAAACATCAAGCTCTCTGGGCTCTTCTTCTTGCAAGCATATCTCTTCTGACATCTTTGTGCCAAAAGAATATTCTGGATTCTCATATTGCCCGGTCTCACCTTCCTTTATGTTTTCATCTTCTGACTTCCCAATTGTGGTGTGAATTCCATGTTCCTGTTCCTCAGAAAGTATTGCAGTAGACACTTCCTCAAGTTGTTCTTCTGGTACTTCTGCTTTGATAGCTTGACCTGCAATGATCTCTTCTTCAATAACAGCTTCAGCACCTTGATATTTTAATTCAGATTCCATTTCAAATGCTCGTTCGATTTGTTCTTTAATTGTATCTTCATCAGATTTTTCTAGGGCTAGGCTTTTCTGGTTTTCATCAATTTCTTCAGCACATTGTTCTTTCGACCGTGGTACTTTATCAGAAGCTCCTGCGGTTTCTTCAAGTTCATCTGCATTTGGCTTTTCCACTGTTTCGCCCTCCTTGTTTGTGCTTTCACATCCATTAGGTGGAAGTTGAGACACCAATTCCAAGGTTTCTTCGAGCTTCATGCAGTCAACTTCTTCAGTCTGTTGACTAGTTTCAGTTGTGTTGTTTGTTTGTAGTATCTTATCTTCTGAACTAGTCTCAATGATCTCCAGAGGCTTGTCATCCAGCTGAGCTTCCTGCAAGCTTGACTCTTCTGTTTCCCCCTTTTCAGATTCAGTATCAAGCTTGCAATAGGAAATGTCTGCTTTCTCCTCCTCTATCTTTAATATTTTCTTTCATTTCCAGATACAGAGCTATGGACATCCATTGCCTTCTGATCATTATTCTGTTTCTCTGACACTTCTTCTTCCGAAATAGCTTTTTGTAATGGGAGATCCTTCTGGTTCACTTACTCAAATCTTCCACCTCTAGATTAAGTTCTCTGTCTGCATATTGAGGTTTGTCACTCCAAGAATTTCACTGAATACTGGCTCCTGAACCTGCACCTGTTGATCAGCAGATAATGTTGACATATGAGATCATAGGAAGATGAAAAGAATCAGCATTGGGGGGAAGGGTCAAATAATAACATTCTGTTGTAGAATTAAGCTGACCTTGTTAACCTGATTCATCAATGGATACAGGAAGTTCCTTGATTTTCTCTATCTTTGTCTATGATCAATTCCTTGATTTTTTCCCTCTCTACAGCTTTCTCAGCTTCCTCAGGCACCTATCAATAAACATAACTTCAATATATCTAATAAAGCCCACCACTCGAACCATATGGAATTGCAAATAGTGAAAACCATGCAAGGATTGCTTCTTGATTTAATAATGAGTAACGAGAGAGCATTTATGATCTCTGACCTCTTTGGTTAGTTCCATGACTTTGTAAACTTTCACAGGAGAATTTGTGCATTTCACGAAGAGACATTTTCTTGAGCATCCAATGGTGACACTTCATCTATAGTGACGCATCCTTCCTTTTGTGGTTCATTTCGGTTATTCTTCTGTAAGTTCTCATTGAGTTCCAGCCCTAATCCAGAAATTTCGAGCTCCCTATGCTCTTCCATTTGCAAGTGCATATAATCTGCTTTCTTTGTGGCAAAAGAATCTTCTAGGTTCTCATTTTGTAGGGTTTCATCTTCCTTTGTCTTTCCATCTTCTGAGTACCCAACTGTGATTGAAATTCCATGGTCCTGTTCCTCATAAAGCAACGAGTCAGATGTTTCCTGATGCTGCTTTTCTGATTTTCCTGCTATGGCAGTCTCAACAGCAATGTTCTTTTCTTCAGTAATTGCTTCAACACCTTGATATTTTGATTGAGACACTGTTTCAGATGGTCCTTTGATTTCTTCTATAAATAAATCCTTTGATTCTTCCACAGTTGGGTTTTTCTGAGTCTCATCAATTACTTCAACCCGATTCTTCTTTGCTGACAGACTCTATATCAGAAACTCCTTTGGTTTCTTCAACTTCATCTCTGGCTGGCTTTTCCACAGCTTCACTCTCCTTGTTTGCATTCTCACATGCAATGGCTGGAAGTTGAGAGACCAATGTAGAGGTTTCTTCAAGTTTAACACTGTCAACTTCTTCACCCTGTGGACTAGTTTCAATTGTGGTGTTTGTTTGAAGTTTCATGTCTTCTGAACTAGTCTCAATGATCTTTATATGCTTGTCTTTCAGCTGAGCTTCCTGCAAGCTTGTCTCTTCTGTCTCCGCCTTTTCATATGCAGTATCAAGCTTGTCATGAGAAGCATCTGTGTCTTCTAACGACCTCCTTAGCAGTCTCTGCTGATATTTCAGATACAAAGTTGGAGATGTCAACTGTCTTCTCACTACCCTGTATCTGTGGCTTTCCTTCTTCCAATGCTTTTTCAATGGGAGTTCCTTCAAGCTCTTGGCTGAAATCTTCTACAACATCTAGGTTTGCTTTTTCAGTCTGTATATTGGGATCTGTGGCTCCAAGATTCTCACTGGGTACTGTATCAGAATGTTGCACCTGCTTAGCAGATGATGCTGAAATTAGTGATGATAGAAAGAAGAAAAAACAGTGGCATATGAGAAATGGTTGAAATAGTATTCCATGTACTGATGTTTTTCTGACCTTGTTAGCTGATTCATCTTCAATGGCTGGTTCCTCACTCTCTGCCTCTTTCTCTATGATCAGTTTCTTGATGTTTTCACTTTCTGCAGCTTCCTCTAGTGCCTATTCAGTAGGTACAGCTCATATAAATCAAATAAAATCTACTCAAACCATATGGAATTGCAAGAAGAGAAATCCATTCGAGTCAATCCCATTTAACAATAATGAATAATGAGAGGATGGTAGTTATGGTAGCCTTACCTCTTCTGTTAGACTATCGATGGTTTAAGGCTGACTTCATTTCCATGGCTGTAAGCTCCTGCTTCAATTCAACTGCTGTTTTCTCAGATTACATTATGACTTCCAAACACAACAGCAGAAGCCTTTTCAATCTTTCCACTCATCTTCCTTCTTGATTCCCATCTCTGGTGCAGTTGTGGTTGTAATTCCATGGTCCCGTTCTTCAAAAAGCAATACAGTGGATGTTTCATGATGTGACTCTTCTGATTTTCCTGTTGTGGCAGCCTGAACAACCTTTATTTCATCTTCAATAACTACATCAACACCTTCATAGTTACACACAGACACTGTTTCAGATGGTCCTTTGATTTCTTCTTTAATTATACACTCTGAACCTTCCACAATTTGGCTTTTCTGGGTTTCATCAATTTCTTCAACACATCGTTCTTTTGCTCTATACTGTACTGGATGCTTCTTTAACTTCTTCAACTTCATCTGTGTGTGGCTTTTCTACAGGTTCACTTTCGTCTTTGTTCTCATATGCAATAGCTGGAAGCTGAGACAACACTTCAGGGGTTTCTTCATGCTTAAGGCGGTCAACTTCTTCACCATGTGGACTAGTTTCAGTTGTGATGTTTCTTTGCAGTTGCATAGTTTCTGAACCAGTCTCAATGATCTCTATATGTTGGCCATTCAGCTGAGCTTCCCGCAAGCTTGTATCTTCTGTTTCCACTTTTTCAGATGCAGTGTCAATATCGTACGAGCAAGCATCTACAACCTCCTTATTAATTTCCTCTGATATTTCAGACACAGAGCTGGAAATGTCTATCTTTTTCTCACTGCCCTGCATTCGTAGCATCTCTTCTTCCATTGCTTTTGTAACGGGAGATCCTTCTGGGTCTTTGCTGAAATCTTCCACAACCTGTAGGTTCACTTTTTCAGCTTGCACTTCGTAATCTGTTGATCTAGCATTCTCATCAGATACTATCTCAGAAGGCAGCACCTGTGTAACGAATGTACTGAAATTAGCAAATAGAAGAAGAAAAGACAGCAGCATATGAGAAGTGGTTGAAATAATCCTTTACATACTAATGTTAAGCTGACATTGTTTGATTCATGTCATGAATGTTGCAGGACATTCCTTGACATTTCTTTCTCTTTCTCTATGAATAGTTTTGATGTCTTCACTTTCTTCCTGTAGCTCAAACCTCAGTGCCCTATTCAACACACATAACTCAATATTCAGATACAATCTACTCAAACACACATAACTCAATATTCAAGATACCAATCTATAAACCATTGAAATTCAAAGAATATCCATTGAAGTTAATTACTTAGTTTAACAATGATGGCTAAGAAGAGAGGATGAGGGCAGTTATGGTAGTCTGACCTCTTCTGAAAACTCCATGACTTTGTCACTTTTTGTTGGAGAATCTGAGCATTTTATTGCGAACCACATTTTCTTGAGAGCTCTAGCTGTGATACTTCATCTAGAGTAACACATTCCTTTCCTTTGTGGTGGTTCATTTAGTTTATATTTTGTATATTCTCACGGAGTTCAATCCCCACTTCAGAAATTTCAAGATCTCTGGGCTCTTCCTTTTGCAAGCATGTTTCTTCTGTTATCTTTGAATCTTCTAGATTCTCATTTTGTGTGGTTCCAACTTCCTCTGTCTTTCCATCTTCAGAGCACCCAATTGTGGCTATGATCCCACAGTCCTGTTCTGCAGAAAGCAACGCTCTGGATGTTTCCTGATGTTGCTCTTCTGATTTTCTTGTTGTGGCAGTCTCAGAAACATCCATTTCATCTTCAACAACTGCTTCAACACCTTCATAGTTGCATCCAGACACTGTTTCTGATGATCTCTGATTTCTTCTTTATTATACTTTCTGATTCTTCCACAGTTAGGCTTTTCCATTGTTCCATCTGTTTCTTGAAAATTGTTCTCTGGACTCAGATACTATTTCAGAAGCTCCTTTGACTTCTTCAGCTTCATCTGCTAGTGGCTTTTCTACAGTTTCACTATCATCTGTGTTCTCACATGTAACAGCTGGAAGTTGAGACACCCCTTCAGGGGCTTCTTCATGCTTAATGTTTTCAACTTCTTCACCCAGGGGACTAGTTTCAATTGCGATGTTTGTTTGCAGTATCTCATCTTCTGAACTAGTCTCAATGATTTTTATATGCTTGTCATCCATCTGAGCTTCCCACAACCTTGTCTCTTCTGTTTCCACTTTTTGAGATGCAGTGTCACTATTGTTGGAGCAAGTGTCTGCATCGTCTATGACCACCTTATTAATTGCCTCTGATGGCACAGATACCACAGCTGTAAGGGTCCGCCTCATTCCCACTACCTGTTATTTCATGGTATCTCTCTTCTTCCATTGCTTTTGTAGCAGGAGATTCTTCAGAGTCGTTGCTGAAATCTTCCACAACCTCTTGGTTCATCTTTTCAGTTTGCACTTCAGAATCTGTTGCTCTAGGATTATCATCAGATAATGTCTCAGAATATTGCGCCTGTTTAACAGAGTACTGAAATTAGCATATAAAAAGAAGAAAGTACAGCAGTATATGAGAAATGGTCGAAATAATATTTCTTATTAAGCTGACCTTCCTAACTGATTCATCTTCATTGGATGCACAGGATTCTTGATATCTCTCTCTTTTTCTATGATCAGTTCTTTGATGTTTTCACTTTCTTCTGCAGCTTTCTCAGCTCCCTCGAACACCTATTCAATATATGTAACTTCATTATATCAAATGAAACCAACTCAAACCATAAGGAAATCCAAAGAAATCCATTTTAGTAAAATTACTTAGTTTAATAACTATTAAAGAGGATGAAAGAAATATTGTGATCTGACCTCTCTTTGCATCTCGGGACTTTGTCACTTTCTGTTGGAAGATAGAGCATTTATTGTTGATATATTCTCTTGGGAATATCTGTGATCCCTTCATTTAGTGTAATGCCTTCTTCCTTTTGTGGTTCATTTGGATTAACATTCTGTATGTTCTCATTGAGTTCAAGCCCCAAGCCAAAATTTCAACTGCAGGCTCTTCCTTTTGCAAGCATATTTCTTCTGTTGACCCTGTTGCAAAAGAATCTTCTAGATCCTCATTTTGTGGGGTTTCACCTCCCTCTGCCTTTCTATCTTCTAAGTGCCCAGTTGTGGTTGTAATTCCATGGTCCTGTTCTTCAGAAAGCAAAGCTTTGGATGTTTCCTGATGTTGCTCTTCTGTGGCGGTATGAACAACATCATCTTCAATAACTACTTTTTCCCCTTGATAGCTGCATCTAGACCCTGTTTTAGGTGATCCTTTGATTTCTTCTTTAATTATACCTTCTTCACAGTTCTTCCACAATTAAGTTTTCTATGTTTCATCATTTCCTTCAACATGTTGTTCCTATGGACTCAGATGCTGATTCAGAAGCTCCTTTGATTTCTTCAACATCAGCTCCTTTGATTTCTTCAGCATCATCTATATGTGGCTTTTCAACAATTTCACTCTCCTTGTCTGTGTTTTCACATGCAATAACAGGACATTGAGACATCCCTTCGAGTTTCTTTCAGGCTTAACACTGTCTAACTGCTTCACTCTGTGGACTAGTTTCAGGTGGTGTTTGTTTGCAATGTCTTATGATCTGAACCAGTCTCAATGGTCTTTATATGTGTCATCCAGCTGAATTTCCTGCAACCTTGTATCTTCTGTTTCCACTTTTCAGATGCAGTATCAATATTGTTAGAGCAAATGTCTGTTGTCTTCTATGACCTCATATTTATTCCCTCTGTTTCAGATACAAAGCTGGAAACATCCACTTGTCTCTCACTGCCCACTGTTTCTGTAGCATCTCTTCTTCCATTGCTTTTGTAATGGAAGATCCTTCATGGTCTTTGCTGAGATCTTCCATAACCTCCTGGTTCACTTGTTCAATTTGCACTTTGGAATCTGTTGCTCTAGAATTCTCATCAAATATCGTTTCAGAATGTTGCACCTGCATAACAGATAATGCTGAAATTAGCGGATAGAAAAGAAAAAGACAGCATGGCAGTGGTCAAAATAATATTTCAAATACTGATGGTAAGTGGACCTTGTTAACTAATTCATCTCCAGGGGATACTGTAAGACATTCCTTGACATCTGTATCTTTCTCTGTGATCTGTTCTTTGATGTCTTCACTTTCTTCTGCTGCTTTCTCAGCTTCCTCAAGCACCTATTTGACAGACATCAAATTATTAAATAAAACCTACAAAAACCATATAGAAATTCAAAAAGAAAAAACCATTTAAGATGATCACTTAGTTTAATAATAACTAATAAGAAACGTGTACATGGTGATCACGACCTCTTCTGACAGCTCAATGAAGCTGTCACTTTCTGTTGGAGAATCTGACATTTATAGCAGAAACATTTTCTTGAGAGGCTCTAGCTGTGATACCATCTAGAGTAATGCACTCTTCCTTTGGTGGTTCACCATCTGGATTAATATTCTGTATTTTCTCGTCGAGTTTGATCCTAATCCAGATTCAAGCTCTCTGGGCTCTTCCTTGTGCCAAGCATATTCTTCTGATGTCCTTGTGGCAAAAGATCTTCTAAATTCTCTTTTTGTGTGGTTTCACCTTCCTCCACCTTTCATCTTACTAAGGTTGCTGATTGTGGCTGCCAAAATTCCTTCATCCTGTTCTTTAGGAGGTGGTGCTTTGGATATTTCCTGATGTTGCTCTTTTGATTCTCCTGTTGTGGCAGTCCTGAACAAGCAGTGATTTCATCTTCAATAACAGATTCAACAACGGTAGTTGCATCGGACACTGTTTCAGGTCCTTTGATTTCTTCTTTTGATTATACCTTCTGATTCTTCCACAGTTAGGCCTTTTTGTGTTCCATCAATTTCTTCAACACATTGCTCTTTGGACTCAGATACTGTTTCAGAATCACCTTTCGTTTCTTCTACTTCATCTACATGTGACTTTTCCATAGTGGTACTCTCTTTGTCTGCATTCTCACCTGGAATAGCTGGAAGTTTAGACATGAATTCAGTGGCTTCTTCAGAAGCTTCATGCTGACCTTCTTCACACAGGCTAGTTTCACCTGTGGTTATAGTCTTCTCTTCTGATGTACTCTCAGTTCCTTTAGAGGCTTTTCATCTGGCGAGGAGGAGAGGAAGAGGAACTGCCGGCATGTTGCTTCTGTTTCCACACCTTTTTTGGATGCAGTATCAAGCTTGTTGCAACAAGTTTCTGCTTCTTGTATGATCGGCTTACTGATTTCTTCTGATACTTCAGAGATAGAGTGGGAGAAATCCACTGCCCTCTCACTTATGGTTTCATTTTCATTTTGTATTACATGATCGCTAGCTTCTGACCGGGTGCTGTTTCCTCATATTGTTCTTTTCATCTTCTTGAAGCCCTTGTTCAATATTCTGTTCTTCAACAACAGACTCACTTTTCTGATCCTGAACATTGTTGCTGGTTTCTGCATCTTGAGTCTGGTTCATTTCGAGGAAAGTTTCATTACTTTGGTCTTTTGCCACTGATTCAGGTGCACCTTCAAGCTTCTCACCAGGATCAACTGAAGTTTTATTCTGTTACACAGTGATGGATTGATGAAATGACTCAATGAGTCTTATATAAAAAAGAGAAATCCAGGTAAATGCATATATGACATGAATGATAAAATCATAATGTATTTACATTATTCGTTAATTTTGATTCATAGTTGATCCTATAAATTGCAATGCGTCATGACTATATGAAATGTATATAATAAAAATAGAAGAAGTCTGTTTAAAATCTTAACTGGAATTCATTTGGAGAAGCAGCTGTTAGAAAAACAAGCCACCTTATTCAAATGCTGTGCAACTGCATGGTAAACTCAAGTGAAGTGCAATTAGCGAAATATAAGCTGATTATTCAGTCACTGATCATTCAAGCAATTGCTCAATTCATCAATCAACAGTTACCATTTTAATCCATGTTGGATCACAACAGAATGTCCCTTCAAGTAGTTTCTTAAGTTAATGATTGATAATGAGAGAGTCAGAGTAGTCATGGTGCTCTCACCTCTTCTGTAGGACCACAGTTTGTTTTGGTGTCAGATGCCTCACTACCAATACATTGAGCTTTTGTCTCTAATTCAACTGCTACTTGCTCAACATCAGCACATTCCTTTATGCTGCCATCAAACTCTTGGGCTGATCTTTCCTTAACCATCTCTCCTCCAAATGTTGAAAAAGAAAGGTCTGGAATAGCAAGAATTTCTATTTCCTGTTTTTCTGCCTCCATGCTTGTGAGTGCCACCTCGGACTCTTTGCATACCTATGTAAGACATGGATGTTTGGCTTTATGAAAATGGATGAGAAAAGGAAAAAAATAAAATAAAATCAGGCTACTATGAGAAAAAGAAAATCTTTAATTTTTATTTTCAAGCTGACCTCGTCTTCTTGAGGGCTCTCTGTATCCTTTTCAATGAACTCTGTAGAACAGTATTGGCTTGCAGAAATTGTCTCACATACCTATATAATAAACAAAATATCCACTTAGTCTACATTTGATTGGATGAAATGTGTGAGAAGAGGAAGCATGTAAAATGTCAACATGCCATTTTAGTTTGAAAGTGATGCATAATCTGCGATGGCATAGGCATACATGCATACATTATATTATTATATATATGTGTGGCTCTGTCTGTGTGTCCAATTTCAGTCTATATTTCTGAAAATTAAAGTGAACATTTCCTTTACTTTGGAGGACTGCATATTTTGTCTTTCATAGTAGTTTTCCTGTACCCAGAAAATGGGTTAGTGGGAGTTTTCTATTCACCATTTCCCATTTATGGAATACTAAAGCAACTTGAAGAGCATTCAAAATTGAACATGGGAAGCAAAAGTTTGCTATATTTTTAAGCTAAAATCTGGAGAAAGATTAGGAATGAGCGATTCAACATCCAAACTTCAAATTTTAATCAAAGTGACCTCTCTATCCGGTTCTTTCTCCTTCCTCTACTAGAGAGCCCTTTTATTTGTTTCTTCTTGAACAGATATGTCAAAAGTTGTCTTTTGAATATCCTCAACTCCATCCTGTCCTTATTTTAAATCAAACTACGAGGAAACATGATGATAGAACTATATATATATATATGTGTGTGTGTGTGTATACTAGAAATATGAGAGTTCAAGACATTTATAGACAATAAAAAGATGTATTATTAAAGTGCCAAGGGAGCAGGCCCTGGTACATGAAGAGTCCATTAATGAATATCAAGTAACTAGGGTAAGAGATCAATATTGGATTTGCATAGTCATGTTCACCTCTGGTTTGGGCATCTCTGCCATCATTTCATTGTATTTAGAGAAATCTTCTGTTTCTTCTACTTCAGTGGGTACTGTAGAGTGGTCCTGAATAGTGTCTCCCTCTAAAATCTGTCCTTCAGCGCCTTCACCTACAGTGGTTGTCTCTCCCTCACACATCTGCATAATATAAAATTTCTACTAATGAGTAAGAATAACATGGATTTTGATAGACCAAGAAAAATTTGAAGTTTCATTCTCCAAGCTAACCTCCGTTTGGGTTCCTCTTCCTTTGTTTCATCTTCTTGAGAACTCCTATGTGTTTCTTCTCCACTGGATTGTGGTGATATGTCAATAGTATTCTGTTCTTCCTTTATGATGTGCTTTACAGTGCCCTGGCTGATGGCAGCAATCTTAGGAGCCATCAGAAACAAGACTTCAGTTTAATGAACAAGAATAAAAGAACAGTGGAGAATAAGACATAAAAAGAATTCGACCACATTAGGCTATTTGTAATTCAGTCAGACCTCTTCACGATAGTGGATCACCATCGAGCTCTCTGTTTCATTATCGTTCTAACATTATAGTCTCCATCGTTCAATTCAAGTGCTGCTTTCCCTTGACCATTTCGGCCATCTTCATCCTCTTGACAGCTTAGTTCAACTCTTTCTTCTTCAATCCACACTGTGCTGGCATCTTTGATGAGCGCATCTTCCTCTATCTTACTTTTCTCAGTGTCATCACCTACAAGTATAAGTCCATGAGTTTCTTCATAGAGAATCTCTCTCTCTTTCTCTCTCTCTCTCTCTCTCTCTCTCATGGCACCTCACTAAGACAGGGGAATCTAATAATCATTCAATACAAAAACTTGACTGAAAGTAAGAAATCAACTAAGAGCAACAAGAATATAAGGGAAAAAAAGATCAAGTTCCTACAATATAAAGAGGAAAAAACTAATCTCTAAATCCTTGCTATATTGAAGCATTTATATCCTTCCTGGCTCTTGAAATAATTGGAAGTAAGTTCTAGCCCATAGTTGGCTTAGTACCAGGCAAATAAACTAAGAAATCTAAAAGATAAGTGTACAAAAATAGAAAATCTAAAACAATAAGGCATTGTGCAACAATAAAAAGCCATCCAAATTGAATGCAGACTAGGGCTCCATCACTCATGTGTGTCCATGCATGACCTAAACTGAAAAGTAAGAAATCAACTAAGAGCAACAAGAATACAAGGGGAAAAAGATCAAGTTCCTACAATATAAAGGGGAAAAAACTAATCTCTAAATCCTTGCTCTATTGAAGCATTTATATCCTTCCTGGCCCTTGAAATAATTGGAAGTCAGTTCTAGCCCATAGTTGGCTTATTACCAAAAATAAGAAGGCAAATAAACTAAGAAATCTAAAAGATAAGTGCACAAAAATAGAAAATCTAAAACATTAAGGCATTGTCCAACAATAAAAAGCCATCCAAATTGAATGCTGACTAGGGCTCCATCACTCTCATGTGTGTCCGTGCACATGCCTCTATACCATCTCATATATAGTTCTCTATTATTTTTAGCTGGCTTGTTCTGTTCGCATGTTAAGCCCAAGATCACCTTTCAGCTGCTATGGTTATCATTAGTCAGTGGTTGGAAGCATTTACAATGTGCTTACTAAATGATGTCCCTGTGCAAACACAAACCTTACCTATCTCAATTTATTGAAACTAATTACCATATATAAGGTTCATTTATAACTTCTTTTTTTCCAGTGGTGAGTCCTTACTTGGGAGATAGGCTTCATTTCCCTCTAACTATATTCAGAATTCATTATGTCTCCATTTTTAACAGCATATGATCCATCTATTCTCCTACCGGTTGTTCTGAACCTACAGTTTGCTTTTATATCCTCCAATACTAACATCACATGCACAGGAAGCATTGTTATGGACATATACATACTCACATGTGGTTTCAACTTTATGTAAATCTGCTTGGTATGTTTCTTCCTTCTTTGTCTCCTCTTCTATCTCTTCTCTAGCATCGTTTCCCTTAAATCTCTCTTCAGAGCCCAAGTCATTTCCTCTTTCAAGCTTTTCTCTTCCATTCACCTTTTTCTGATTTCAATTCCAAATCTGCACTCCTCTGTGCTTTTGTTTATCTCAGATGCCACTGCAACTGGTTTGAGATCCTGCATCACAGAATCAACATTGTTACTTTTAGAGGATATAATATTCAGTTTGCGATCAGGGAAGAAGGAAGTTCTCAAAAATAAAAAGAATAGATGTACTAATCAGTTTTGTAATAGTGAAGAAGAGAAAATTCTCAAAAAGAAAAGGATTTTATTCTTGTCTGACCTCCTCACTTGCTGTTCCCCTCTCTTCGCTGTTTTTAGTATCCTTTTTTTCTTCCTTATCAAAGGTTTCTTCAATGTCCTGGATGGCTCTCTCCTCTTCAATTCTGAGTAATCTTTTCATTCACTTGGATGCTTGTCTCTGTTACTTTAGACATCACAGTGAATGACTGTTCAAGCTTCTCCCCTGTTTCATCTTTCTGTGAGATCCACCCTGTATTTTCCTTAACTATTGTCGTTTCATCTTTAACATCATACTGAACTTCAACTAACCCTGTTTTGTCATCATTATCTTCATCCATGACAGAATACCTGTGCTCATCTCTTTTCTCCTCTGTGGAAGAGTCAATTGGAACCTGGTTCTCACCTTCACCCAGCAAACTTTCTTTTGGTTTCACCGTTGACGTATCAAGGATTTTCTCTTTTTCAGATGACACAAAAATCTGCAGAAGAGACTATCTTGTCAAGCATCATTTAAGATACAAGCTAAATTTTGACCCAAAAATCAAATTAGTACTTAAATTTCTCAATTGAGCTAACCTCTTCTCTGCACTTCTCATCTTCATTTTATTGTCTGTAAGTTCTGTTCTTTGATTCTGGGTGTGCCTTTAACATCGTCCTGCTATGGTCTGTTCTTTGTTGTCCTGACCTCTTGACTTCTCATCCGCCAATAAAATCTTTTCATTATCTTGAAAGCTCTTTACTTTTTCTTCTCTGATAGATTCCGGCAATCTTTCTATAACATCACCTTCTCCTGCAATCAGTTCTCTAGTGCCCTCCATTGTGCCTGTGATCTTGATCTCATCATGCACCTGTATAAAAGATGGGGCTTCAATATAATGAAAAAAGTTGAAGGAACATAGAGTATCTAGATATATCTTGATAATGCAACCAGACCTCTTCAGATGTAATGTTGTCCCTTCTCAGCATCATCTTTGGCTTTCACTCTTGCCTTCACTTGTCAATGCTGATGGTGCTTCATCAAGAATAATCCCCTTGAAACTTTTCTGAATTGTCACTCATTTCAGTGCCTGTAGTATCACTTGCTTTTAGCGCTGATACATCTTCATCCATTTTACTTTCTTCAGCGTCAATACCTGCACCAGATGAATCAACACCATCACTTCCCATATCAGGCTACTCTGTGTCTCTGTCACAGCAAAAGCTTTTCATGGTGTGCACATGAATCAGGCTCAAACTACACTTGGTGTAGAAATTAGAGTTACTCCTGTCGTGTTTTCTATGTGTGTCAAATATCAAGTTGATAATGTATTCATAGTTGCCTAATCCATGCTCATACTTCAATAGGCATGGTAGGGTTTTGAATCTAACTGTAGACTTGGAGAAAGAACAAAATCCAAAAGTAAGCGAGGGGTGTGACAAAATGTAGTTCTACACCTGGCGTTATTCAAATCTGACAGAATTGCTTCCAGTATCCTAAGCCATGCATACATGCATTTATATATGTTGACATTATCAGCAGTTACATTGACATACTTCCTGCAGCACTGAGGAGGCTGTAATCTTTTTGCGAAGGAGGTGCTAAGAAACAATAACATAGAAATGGCATGATTCTTTGCTGATATTCTTTTCTTCTGTTCTAATGAACTCTAGCGTTGTGATTATTAGCAATAAGAGGTGGACTTTTGATTTCTCAAAAGCAAGAGAATTGTTAACTATAATGGAGATCTCATCCAGGTGATAGGGAAAGAGGATATTAACTGTTTACTCACTTAAGGATGGCCCCTTCTTCCTGCCCAATCCCCAAGTCCTAAGAATTCCTCTTATAGAGTGTAGGTACCAAATGCTCTCTAGCATAAGTCCTCTTCCCAGGATAGTAAGTGTCACTTTGAAGTGAGAAACCATTTATCGGTTTTTATGTAATGTGTTATTTAATAGTATGCGTGTGTGTGTGTACATCAATTGCATACAAAAGAGAGTTGATGTTGCAAAGCTACTCACTTCTCGTTGCACTTTTTTGTATCTCTGGATCATATGCTTCTTCCTTCTTTTGTATCTCCTCTTCTATGCTCTGTCCAACATTCTTCTCCTTTGATTCCTTTTCAGTGTCGAACCCATAATCTATTGCCTCAGCATATGTGTTGCTTGCCTTTTCCCCTTCTATAGATGTAGGCTCTAAGATTAAGCTCTCTGTGCTTTGTAAGCTTCAGTTGCCACTTCAAAATCCTTTTTCTCTTCTAATGGAACTCCATTTGTTTCATGAACTTGTTCTTGAGGTTCAACTTCAGAAATGTCATCCGGCTTATCACCTTCCACTTGTACTGCTTCAACTGATGGATAGCTAACAAGTAACTCATTGGAATTCTTGTTTAGAATCTCAGCATCTTCACTTTCAATCTTCTCATTTAGATCAACTTGTGGGAGATTCTGTGACAGGATGCAAATATGTTTGGTGATTATTCGGCTTTTAGATGGAAATAAAAATTTTAAATTTAAAAAAAAAAAAATTAAAATTTGAAACTTAAAACTGAAAAAAATGTAAAGGTGCGAAATTGAAATAGGTTTTGTTCAGATTTATTTAAACCTTTTCATCTGGAATTTCTTTCATGTCTGTCCCACTTTCAGATTCTTCTTTGAGTGTCTCCAGTTTATCCACTTCTAGTAAGCCTAAGTCTTTTATTTGTCCGACAAAAGGAGTATCCAGTTTGTTTTGATCTTGAATTTCACCTTCAACTAGAATCACATCTTTCACCTTCTCATGTAATACAATTGTATCTTGGCTTTTTTCTTTGAATGTAACTCCAGCTTCTTGCAAGGTTGTTTCAGCTGTGCTTGCTGCAACTGTTGTCATGGTCACATCTCTAGTGCCATCAGATGGGATTTTCTTTCCCTCATCACTCTCATGCTCTTTCTCTTCTGCTTCAGGATCATTCCCCTTATGCATCGAAATGGGCAACTGAGCAACCTTGAAAACTGAGGGTGATTCCAAAAAACTCTCACCCTCGGAGGTTCCTTCATGGCCTTTATTGACTGTACTCACTGTTTCAATGCCAATGTTTGCAACTTGCATGTTTTCAGTTTTTTCGGAGTATTCAAAATTTTCAGATGGATCATTAAGTGCTCCTTCTGCTTTCTTCAATTCTCCAGGGTAATTTTCATCAGCAGTTGCATCAAGTTGCATGTATCTCAAGTTTTTCTCTTCCCCTTCTCCTTTCTGCATGAAGAAAATTTGTTTAATGTTATAGAAAACATTCTAGATATCTGAGCTTCACTATTGAAACAAAGAGGATTCTTTAACCATTCCATTGTTGTAAAAGAAAGTACAAGATCAAACGGAAGGGGTTAAACTTATATTATATGTTCCAGTTTGGAAACTTACACTTTTGGAAAAGGTTTATGAAAACCAAGATATGGTACTTACTTTAATGCTGGAAACCATCATGCATGTTCCACTGGATGTCAAGAATTTGAAGTGGTGAATTGAACTTCAAAATATCGACATTAGCCATTCACTTTATATATGATATATATAAATACTAAATGCAGGAGCTAAAGACACAAATAGATGTATAAATAGAGATATTTAGCCTTTTCTTAATTGATTCCATGTAAACGTTAGAGTCTCTTTTATGTTATTAGCATTTCCTAATAGATTAGTTTACACATATTGTCCATGGATGTTGCAGCTACGAATTTAAGGTGTCATTTCTGCCACACTATTAATCTGTGAGACTTTCTGATGACAATGATGGGCAAATGAATCCATTGACAATCTACATGCTTATGTTTATGTGCAACTATGTGTGACCTGATGCTTGAGTTGATTCAACAATTCACAGAAAACAGATTAACTTTGGACATATTTTCTTGGCTTAAATTGTAGTCTCGATTGGATAGAATGCCAGGTTCTTGCTTGTTATCCAACCTAGGCTGACTTTAATGGTTGAAATAGGACTCTTGCCACCCGTATCAAAAATAAATCTAATTGATGGCAAGTTTCTTTCATATAGTTAACTTCAGGCAAATAGTCAAATAATGAAATTACTTTCGCTAAAATTTTTTTTGTAGTCTATTAAATTACGTCAGGGAATTAACTTATAAAAGTTTCAAGAGAGTTTTCCTTTAAATTATTTGAACTTTCTATTGTTTATCACTAACCATTCAACTCTTCTACTTAAAATTTTTATTTTTTGTGTTCTATTTTATCTGTAACTAGTAATACTGTTGAATAATTGGTCTGCTACCATTAAGTTTGTTAACAATATTGTCAATCATAAAAGTTCCGAATGTTAAGTATTCCTCATATGCATTTATCAAACCTATCATACAATGCGAGGCTCAGGTTTTGCAGCAATTATAATTACATGATTCTATTAAACAAACTATATTAGTTTAGAGTTCATGTCAGTAACTGTATATCATTGGACAAAAAGAAAAACGAGTATAATATCATAGAATTATGTTAATGTCTGACTTGACTGAAAAACTTAATTTAAATAGAATAACTGGGATAAGTTTGGTAAATAGACTATTCTTCTTTGAATCTCTCCAAGAGAATTGACCTGATGGATTATCATAATAATCAGATGAATATATACCTTTCAATAGTATTCATGGTAAATGATCAAGTGAAAATCAGCAGAATATTTGGTTAATATCTTCTACAGAAAATAAGAAAGTTTGTAACTGAGGGATAAAAGGTTGTGTGCTTTTGGTGAATCCTTCTAATTCTAACATCTATCTTGTTGTAGCTGATAGAAAAAAATGTTCAAGAACTTGTCCCAGGGATCAAGTATTTCATGCCAATTGGTTTCCTCTTAATGTTTTAGTGACTTCTATTTTAATGTTGAAGTTCTGAACCCAGGCTCTTCTCTGAAAAAGAGAACTGGTTGGAGAGATTACTTTTTCCTACAGTTTTGATAAATCAAGACTGTTAAAATGAAATGAATAAGATTTTACAAGGATATTCAATGATTAAAAATAAGAACTAGAAAATCATTACATGTAAAAACTCTGTTCTTATAATGGGAACCAACTTTTCTAAACATAGGATAGAGAAAGTATACTAGTGAGAAATAAAGCTTGAAAAAGTAGCAACCTTTTGTTTTTGGGACTGTGTTCTGATCAAAAAGGAAAAATTGTATATTCTGGTACAAGAAGTATGAATAGTGCTTATTAGTGAACCATAGGGTTTTAGAACCAAATGATTTATTACTCCATGGTCCTGGTATGAATCTAAATTTGCAGGAACTTCATAATATTCTTCTCGGATGTCACATGATCCTGCAAACCTGTTCGCAAATTCTCATACATCACATTTCTGGAGAAATTCCTATATTTTCAACAATCTAGAAATAAAAGCTGAGGAATATTCATAAATCAAGAGAAACACAGTGTGATTCAAATCATCCAGGGTGATGCAAGATTTCAATATTCAATCAGTAACTAATGTAAATAACAGCAATATAAGTGGAAACCATATGACTAGAGGCAATCTTGCTTACTGATATAGATACAATTCTGGAATATAAGTCTCCAGTTGCCATTCTTCATACAAGACTGCCAATGGTTGAAATGAAGGTGAAATGGCTCAAAGAACTCTCTTGATCCAAACTAGCAAACTCTCCAAGTAAGCTTAATATGTCTTCGTCTTCTGAAATTGTGGTAGCTCTGGATCAAGAGACTTTAAAACTTTGAATCTGCAGAATATTAGATATCAGTAACAATCTCTTGATGGGTTTGTTGCTAAAAAGTAAGCAAGAACTGACAAAATGCCACTTGGTATGGGATATTATACTAGTGTGATGGCCAGGTATAGTATGGTCCCACTGTTTGATCCACTCACATGTCCGAGTAGATCAATGTAGCTTTAGTGAAATCATACCTGCAGTTAGATCTATTCCTCTTGAGGCTAAAATCATTTGGATGTTTCCACTTATGGGGGAAACTACCAGAATTCAATGAATCTTTCACCTTCTAGCACAAGACTATACAAGTATGTTGTGGGCATGCTAGTACTTTTTCCAGGGTTGTTAGTCAACTGTAGATGATGTTACCCAGAGTTTTTTTTTTTGTGTGGTTAGAAATTATTCCCTTTCAAGAGGAATGTTTGTAGAAGGGCATTAACTAAATATTCATGGGCATATTTATGGTTATATTCTCATATAAGTCATTAAACACTCAAGCAATTAAAAAGAATCCATATTGAAATTAAAGTTCAGAAAAATGAAATTCTGCAATCAATTTTATCTGGGCAAGGTTCAAATAGCATGGGAGTGAGTCAATCTCCTGTTTAATTTTTATAGTTGGCAATGTAGCTTGTTTGGATTAAATTTTATTCCTAATGTTTTAGTAATACTTGGGTATTCTGTCATCTCAAGTATCCATTTCAATTAGTGAAAGATCAATTCACGGTTAGTCTCAATTGTCCAAAAAGTAATTAATTAGAAGGAAAGTAACTGCCACTGAGTGGTTGTATTTGGTTTACTTTTGCAATAAGTCCAAACATAACATTCTGCCATTGTAATGATAATTATCTAGACTTAAAGGAATAAGCAATGCACATTTAAACAGTTCATGTAGCAGGGGAATCTTCTGTATTATATATACAATATGTATGCATGGACTGAGTTGGCCACCATGGAGGGTCCCAGAGTTTTGTGTCTTAGGAATCTACTGGAGTAAAATATAAAGTTACAACCCTGTTATCATTCATGAAAAATGTTTTTAGTGTTAAATAATGCTCTGCTTAGAATATTTGCCCACAAATGTCTTCTGTGGTGTCATTATTTTGTGTGTTTACCAACTGAGACCTGGTCAGTTAATTGAACCATCTAGGTTGGGCTACCCTATAGATAGTGATGGACATTCCTGATGGCCTTACCAGCCAATAACGTGATAAAACAAGATGATAATGTCCAAAGAATGTAGATTATTCTTTGTGTTGCAGTGTTACAAGTATCTTTTATGAGTGTCACCAACACGTCACAGAGACCCCAATGGGAAACCAATAATTCATAGATATAAATAAAAGGGGTGGCATAACATTACAAAAAAACAATCGAAATCAATCCGACCAAACAAATATTTATTGTCATTCTTAGCCGCCCATACGTGGATGGATGGTGGTGATTTCAACTTGGCTCTTGCCTTACCATTTTTTCCAATTGAAAAGTGCTTTTCCCACTTTCTTTTCATTTGTGGTCGTAACATTCATGCATCAAACATTTTTCTAAATACTTCCATGTCCCAATGGGATACTGAATTTATATGTTTATTTTATTTTTTGTGTTTTTGCAGCCTACTGTTACAGGATGAAGATCATTGAAAGTACCTGGCTACAAGCAAATATATGAGTCATCTACCAGAAAAGGAAAGTTATCTTATCCTGAAATTTCACTTTCTGAAGAATTACTAGTTTGCTATTTTCTTAGAACTCTCTTTCTGAAGCTTAGCCGGATCTTCTGGAAATTTGGGCACTCTTGGGGGAGGAAGATCAAAGATGTGTATAATTGGCTTCAGCATTATTCAAGCACCTAACCCAAAATTTTAAAGCATTTTACCAAAAAGACAAGTTCTAGTGACAGTTGCTTAGCGACCCTTTGAAGCAATAACGACCATTCCAAAACAGAGGAGGTCACCAGCACTCAAACTTTGCCTCATACAAAATCAATAGATTTTTCCAATCTTTAAGCCAGCTCGGAAAACTCAAATGAGGCAAAATTTAACTTCAATTGCTCTGTTTTTGTGGCTTTTGCCCTTCCCAAATGACAAAAGATCCCAACATTTGAGGAAAACCATCTGCAGTTGGCCATTTTCCAACCAAAATGAATAGATCCAGAGACCCAGTTGTTAGAGGCCATTGCTACAGACCCCAAAAAGGAATTGGATATGTGCTGTTACCATCTGGGTCAATTTCAATTTGACTAGAAAACCTTGTTAACAGTTATTGTAGACGTCTCAGAGTATGATACTGCTTCATGGGTTGAATGGTGGATGATGAACAGGGACTTAACATGGATGGTGGATGCATGTGTGTTGTTGGATGATTTAAATCAGCAACATCCAGTGATAAGGAAAGCAGATGAGTAATAAATAATAGATGGGAAAGAGATGTTTTGCAAATTGCAAAGAGTGAGTGTATGTGGACCCTACATTGGTGGGACCCCCTAGAGAAGGACAACCATATGATCATATACTAAAGAGTTTAAAGTAAAAATAATTCAATTTAAAAAGAAAAATACACATGTAATATTCTTTTTAAAATATTCACAAAAGCAATATTTTTGCTTTTAAAAACCATATTCTTTAAATGCAGTTTTAAAGTGCTTTGTCCCATTTAGTGCGGTTTTAGGTTAATTTTTAAATTACGGGATGATAAATATGATTTTAAAAATAAAAAATTAGTTTTATGCGAGGATGAAAATATCGGTTTTCGACGGATATATCGATGCTGGATTTTACGGATATATCATTATGCTCTTGAGGAAATATATCGATGGATATTTCGTGAATATTGATATATCGAGAAATTAAGCGGATTGTGATAATCCCATACTTAGTTGGATCGTGTTAGGATTTAAAATCGTGAATTTTAAATATATCTAGATATATCGCAGATATATCATGATATATGCCGGATATTTATGAAAAATTAAAAGTAGAACGTGCGTGTGTCTTGCGTATCGCGATATTCCGCGATATATCGGTTAAAAACGAATATATCGGCTGATATATCGGTCATCCCAGCCAGATATTGTGTCGAGCATCGCGGAGTATCGGATATGCTCAGGAATATATCGACGGATATATCGGATATTTTCATCCCTGGTTTTATGGGTATTTTGAAAAGTAGTATATATGTCAATTTTTTTTTCCCTTTTGAATTACTTTTATATTGGATGCATTGGTGGCACCATGTCAAGTTCTCTTATTCTGACCTCCTATCGGGTTGTCAAAGATGGCAGGCCGTCCATAGGGCCATTACTGCTGCATCAGCTGAGAATTGAGATCTGATGAACATGCTTCACCCCCTTTCCCCATTTTTATAATTTCTTCTTTTGGTACCACTACTCATTGATACTAAAGAAGAAGAAGTGTGTATCTATCACCAACCAATGATGTGATATGATGAGAATTTGTATCGTGGGGGTAGAACTGTAGAAGTAGAAAGTATGGTGACTGATTTCAGCATGAAATCAATATACTAGTTTTTTAATGTATGATGGAAATCGAATCTATTCCCAGAAAAATAACACATCATGGACTTTTTGCTTTGTGAGGAAAAGGGAGGAAAAAGAAATCCAAAGGGTTAGCTAAGATGGTGGAACACATTCGAGTAGGATTATCTTATGGTTATCCGTTTGAGTTTTTTCATGATCACTAAGGGTTTATCTGTTTATTAACTTCAAGGTTCTATGATATTAATTGAGATATGTATAAATTGGTTTAAACATCAACGATTATTAAAAAAAAAAAAAAAGAACATTCACGACAAAGGGTAAAATATAAAGTTGGGAGTGAATATTTTGAATCTTGTAGAGGAAGAAGGAAGTTTTTGGAATAAGATATTTTGCTCCGACATGAATACTTTGAATATTTTTGTTTTGGTTTTTAAAAAATGATGGCAAGAACAATTGAGCATGAAAGTTGTCAAGCTTTTGTAAGGTAAGAAGGGGTTTCACAATTAAAATGTGCCTGTTAGGTCTAGGGTCATCTCTTGCAGGGTCATAGCCCAACCAAACACGAAGTGGGTTTTCAACATTAGTCATAACTACTGAATAATCTTAAATGTTCATCTCTCTCGAATAACTGGCTTCTGAATCTGTTGCAGTTGCAATAATGTTCGGAAAACAAATGTTTTCAGTGGTTTTTCTGATTGGGTTGAACTCTTGTATCTTGTCAATTGTCATTATAAAATACAAAGAAAAAAATCATCAAGGCGTTTGTGGTGATAGGGCCTTTTTTTTTCTGATGTGGGTTGAACTTTTTTCTGATTTTCAGTAATATTTAATGGGCTAAGCCCAATCTAACGTTTTTCTCATTTCAAACGACGTCGTTTCATTGCTTTCAAGACGGTGTGGCCGCCTTACATACAATAATGCGAAGCCAGGGCAAAACCGGAAATGAACCAAAAAGAAAGAAAACGAAAGCGGGAAATAGAGCCGTTACCTACTAATTCCCAATTTTTGGCGCCAAAATCTGAGTTTCACTCGGTTTCGGCTGCCCGTAATTTAACAGCAGCTCGCCACTCCACCTTTATCTCTGAAGCTTTCCCCCCAAATATATTCTCTTTTGCCCTTTCACATTATTCGTTCTTCAATCTTCATTCAAAGTTCAAACCCACTTCTCTCTTTCTTTAGTTGTTCTCCAATAATATTGGCATAGAAACAAAGACCCTTTTCCCTTTTGTTCTTCCTTTTCCACACCAATTTTCTCTCCGGTTTTCTTGATTTGTTCACAGTTCTTTGATAAAATCCCATCTTTTCTTCACTTTGGTGTTGTTCTGCACTAGTTGTTGTTCTTGGTCTTCTTATTGGAGATGGGGGTTTTCGGAGAAGCCGCAAGTGGACGGAAGCATAGAATCTGAGGGCCAAAAAATGGGTAATAGCCGGAATATCGATACAGGCTCCGTTAAGGCGGTGAGCACGAAGCCCAGAGAGAGGGAGAGCGATGACGAGGCGTGTTCGACGACCCCAACAACGAAAGAAGCGAGAATACCGGAGAGATTGCCGTGCCCGCCGGCGCCAAGGAAGCGACGGCCGTCGAGATGTCATTTCAATGGAGTGAGGGAGTTCTTCACGCCTCCGGATTTGGAATCAGTGTTTATACGCCATGTTGAGAGGGCGAATTGAAGCGTTAAGATTAGGAGGGGTTTTTGGAACGACCCATATAGTTGTCATGAGTCTGCTTTCTGCTTTGTTTCTCTTTTTTCCGGTTCTCAGTAGTGGAGAAGAGTTGATGATGTACAAAGATAGTTTGTTTATGAAATGGGTAGCCTAGTGTAGTTCTTCATTTTGTTTAATGACAAGTGTTTTCCATTTTTCTTTCCTGCTATGTTTTTTGAGTGTTTTTGTTTTTGCTTTTTGCTTTTTGTTTGGCATACTACTCCTACTCTTTCTTTTCTTCTTTTTACATTTCCGTGTTTGTTGAATGAGATGAACTGGTTTCAGTGCTTAAAAGTTCAGTGAAGTTATAAGGTTTTGACTTTAAAGAATGGGCATTTATTTTTTTTCCATCTCTCTCTCTCAATCTCATATATTTGAAAATGGGATGGGCAGAGATGATGTTTGCTCCACTCATGATTCATAAGTGAATCTCTCTGCCCTACTAACTATTCATCAAGTCTCTCTGCCCTGCTCTGCTCTGTTTTGCTCAGTTCAGCCCCACTAATCAACTCTCATTTCCTCCTTCACTACCACCTCCCCCTTGCACCTTTGTTTTGAACTCTCTCTCTTTCTCCCAAGTCCCCATCTCTCTCTCACTCCACAGACCATTAGTGTCAATATCTAGCTAAGAATCCAAAAGGTTGCCTCACAAATGTAAAAGTATATCTTTTTCATGGCCGGTGATGCTGCACGGATGATGCTTCATTACAACTGGTTGACTGTGACAAATCCTTCACAACCTTCCTCATCACAAGTACTTCAATTTTTTTTATGCTCTGCCACCCTCTCTTTAGCCTTCCTGTGACCCACTCCCATGACCCACTTCACTTGGAGCTCTCTATGCCAAGCCACCTTCTTCCTCCTGATTCCCCATTGTCATAATAGGACAAATTTCAAATGGAGGTTTTAGATTAGAATCTATAGTGGGGTTTAAGCATCAATTTTGGTTTGAAATACTTCTTGACAAGACAGTTTTGCTGGTTTAGCTTTCAACATGGTGAAATAGGTGTGGCTCAGGATAGGTCAGACATGTTTATCATGCACCAAACACCCATTTGTTATAGTGGAGGAGGAGTCCAGACAGGATATGTGTATGTTACCCCTGATTAAAAGCAAGAAGAGATTTGTGTAAAGGTGATTAGGGAAGTTCAATTAATCTAAGTTCCTTTTTTGGATATAAATTATGCATTTCACAGGATCACAGCCATTAACAAAGCATTTTACAATCACTTTTAAGTTAAGAATTAAAGCTCTTACTTTGTCCAGCTAGCTAGTAGTCACTCTGAATTGGATTTAGCTAAGTGTCAACTCCTATATGGGTAGTTGGCAACTTGGCATTGGTTTTTCCTTTTCCCTTTTTTTTTTTTTTCTTCTTAATAGAAGTATTTTCTGGAAAATCTTTTATATTCTCTGCAAAAGTATCTTGCCAAGAAAGTTTTATTTTTTTTTGCAGAAAAATGTCTAGTTGAGCGAAACGCCAAACGCAAATTTCACTACAACAATGTGCTTGTTTGTGTTTTTATATTTTTATTAATGGATATAGATATTTTAAGTGCGTCTCATTATTATGATATCTTTAAATTAACTTCGAGGATCGTAAATTCTCGAGTAACTTTTGGAGCTGAATAGAATGGCCAATATGTTTTTTTTTCTCTTTCTCAGTAACATAGCCTAGATGACCCATGGGATTTCAGCAAGATTTTTCAATCATAGAACATTGACATTATTGTTATCAGCATGAATATGGGATATGCAAGGAAAAGAAAAATAAAAATCTACTGAAGAGTGAACTCAAGCTGCATTCATGTACCACTACCACAAGGACTATCCACTAAGTAGTAAAACAGCAAGGTATAAAATACACCCAGTGATAAGAGAGTACTTTTCACAATCTAACTGAAAAAATCCTCTCCAAGAAAGCAAACTTTTTCCTGAAAATGACAAACCCTGTAATGAGAGCAAGCCCTAAGGACCAACTTGGTGGTAATTTGCTTGTCTCTGTAGACCTTACAAAGATCATTTAATTCGACAAAGACCCAATAGGAAAAGCTCTATAACTTATGATTGCCTGCATATTCATCAGTTAAGATAATTCAAAGGGTCTTTATTAGAACCACAGGCATATTTTGAAACCCCATATTCAAGTCCCACAGCCCTGTCATCTAGGGCTTCCAGTTATGGAGGTCAGGAAAGTGAATGTCACTAACTTAGCCCCAATAATTACCACGATATCCAGACAGTCCCTAAGATTATATAATTATGGAGTCAAAGCCGTGTTGAAATAAAACATTAAAAAGTGGTTTACAGAACATAAGGAAACAAATTAGGGTGTATGGTACTAATTCTAATTTCTAATTTCTAATTGAATAACAACAAACAGAAGATGCATTGATTGTCTAGTGAACCATGTGGTTGGTGACTAGCAAGCAGTGGACTACTAGGTCTTCATCACTATAGAAAAGAAAACACTTTTCCTGAAATGTTCTCAAAAAATGATTTTTGGAATAAATTTCATGGACAGGAAACGGGATGAGAATGGAAATGGGAGAGAAAAAAGAAAGGGTGTAATTGCAATTGCTTATTGGGTAGTTAATGTAATTGAAATGGGGGAAATAAGGAGAGAATCAATGAAGGAGAAAGGAGAAGAGTGAAGTAAACTTGTATACACACATGGGATGGGGTTATAAAGATCCCTATGTTACCATCTTAAAAGATTCTCCTCTTTCCAAATGCTATAACGTTGTCATTATTATTTATTAAAAAAAAGAAAAACCTATTCATCGGCATCCGTTCCTTCTTTTCACATAACATAGTGGCTGAGGTCGGTCGAAGAATCGGAGGCGTCTTTACGCGGTTTTGGGCTGCCCGACCTGCCCGTTTCATGTTTTCCTTTCCGCACTCTTTTCTTTTTGGCGGGAATCAGCGGTCTAAATTTCGAAACTTTGGGTTCCTGCCTTGATCCCTTCTATTGGGTTTCCCGCCAAAAAGGAGGAGGAGGATGAGAGCCGGGAAAAGCGGGGCGTGGCGGCGGCTAATACTACCCTGTATGGTTTTCTAAGTTTTTGTCTCTTAGGTTTCTATCATTGACATTGTTAACTTAAATTTGGTCTGTCTCTCCTCTCTGTCCTCTCAGGGCACTGGTGAGGTGGATCAACCGTGCGATGACAGGGGTTTAGAAAGGGGAGGGCGGATTGAAGCCGTCAATTTCGTTGACTTTAGGTTTTCAAATCAGATTGAGAACAAATCCAGACCAGTCAAAAGAATTAATCAATCCTCCACCCCGAGAGAGAGAGAGAGAGAGAGAGAGAGAGGGGGGAACAAAAGCTTAACTTTCAAAATTCGAAGGGCATCAAGAAGATGGGTGTTCTGTTTCTCGTTACCATTTCTCAACCTTTTCAATAATCGGTCAAATTTAGAACTTGTGTTTTAAACATGTAGACGAACTATAAATTAAGCATAAATGATTAATTAATAATTGTATTTAATATTTAAATTGTTTAATTAAACTATTTCTTAACATTAATATTACATATAATTGAAAGTATATGCAGTATTTAACATTTAAATTAATTTAATTAAAATTAATATTTACTTTGGTTTGATTTAATTTTATACCATTGTCATTTATAGTTTCATTGATTTGTTGCTTGAGTGGATTCAATTTATTCACTTTTGAGACTGAAATATTAGAATAAAGAATAAGAATAAGAATAATCTCTTTCATTAATATATGTTTTATATGGGGAGACTATTTTGGAATAAAAATTGAGATAAAATAGGATAAAAATTCATTTAATAAATTATGATTAGAATGAAACTCAATGTATATTAATACATATGTAAATATTCTTGATTTTTTTCAATTGTGCAGTAAGTTTTGATCCATTTCTATCAATTCGTAATTTTTAAATTGTAAAATTAATGTTTAATAATTTTATACTTTTCAATGTTTTGATTCTTAAACCTATGTAACGGTAAATGAAGATAATAAAATAAAATTTTAAAAAAGAAAAAATGACATAAAATAAAAGATTAATTTAAAATTAGTAGGTCTTGAGATCTGACTCAAATGGTAAAAGAAGGATGGAGTCTGTGAAAAAGTCACAGAAGCTGATGTAAAGTGAATAAATATCAAAGAAATAATAATTATTTTTTATTTTTTCTTTTTAAAAGATGTATTATTAATTAAAATTAAAGCAATCTGATCGATAAAATATAGAATCAAAATGCTAAAAATTTTTAAATGATGACGTAACTTATCAGGTAATAACAAAAGGATAACATCGGTTTAAAGCTGCAGCGTTTATAATCAAATAATCTTGAATAACTAAATTCTAAATAGTGACAACATTGAAAAAATTTGTAGTGATACTTATTTATTCGTTTGTAATAAGTCGGCAATAGCTGCATCATGACGGATGGTGTCGAAATAACGCGAAAAGAAAGCGAAAGAAAAATACCAGGGAAATTCAATCCGAATCGATGTGGAAGAAAACTAACATTGGATAAAAAAATGCAGATAAAAAGAAAAGTAATTAAATTGAGTGATTTTGAAGTCAAGAATAACTAAAAAATTAAATGTCATCGCGAACAATGCGACAACAGGGAGAGGGGTGTTGCTTGTCGCAAATTCTCTTACTACCTTTCAAGAAACAAATGTGAACGATGTCATAATTGTTTACAGCTAACATCCTCTTAGGAATAAACATGACCATGTTGAGTGGACGGCTGCCAAACATGGAATATTTCCTTGGAGGAAAGAATGTATGTATTCAGGAACAGAGAAATGTAGAAAAGACAAAGAAGAGATTCAACTCAATGAGGATAAGATGAAGAAGAGTAGGAGAACAAATGATTGTTATGCATACATACCAAGAGAGAAATAATTGAACAAACCAAATTCAATTCAAATTCAAATTCATCTACAAAGATAAGACTGCAAAAGAGATAAAGAAGTAAGGACAGACCAAAGCATGATCCATGTGGAACACACCAAGCATAATAATCATCTGGATTTAATCTGTTAAGCATTGACTAATTTTCTCTCATACCTTAATCTAATCACCATACAGTTTAAAGTTGTGAATAGTTTGAAGCCTAAAGATGTATGAATCAATTCTAGAAGTACTGAAGGTCAAATCCTTATCCTATTAGTGAATGAAGAAGCCTTGAAGATTAATTTAGGAGGCTAACATTGTGACTGTTCATATATTGGTACTTTATAATAACAATAACTTAGTCAAAAAAAAGAACTAAATTACTAAGGATAAAGTATAAATCAACCCCCGAAAAAAAAAGAAAAAATTATCATAAAGATCTTATTCATAGGGAAAAGAGAAAAAAGAAAGGTAAAAGCATTTTCTTGAGGATCTAAGCTTAATATAGAAGTAAAATCAAGAATCGTAAGTGCGTGATTGCAGCTTTGAACCTGACAGCTTTGAGTGAAAGAGTTAGATCATTATAATACGTGACCAATTTTTTCAATTATATCATTCTTACTCCAAAATTTTTAATATTTTTTGGGAGTACATTTAAAACGAGGTCAACTCTCACCTACGAGGGTACCAGATCAATGGCAATAAAACTCTGAAGCATCGATTCATCTATCTTCTTGGTCATCCTCTATGACTTTCTTCTTGCCATTTATGAGCTATATATACAGTACGTACTCATCTCAATGCAACTGACGACTGGAACAGTCCTGATCATTGCCAACAACCATGATTATTCTCTTTTCCCTGTTCCATCTTTCCAAGTGCTAAAATCAATATAGACCCTGATGACACTGCCCACATACAATAAAAACGCCCAAGAATGTAAAGTTCGTGAACGAGAGGGATCAGCCTTGCCTCTCAAAGCAACCAAAACATGAACGAACAGCATGTGTAATGGAAAGTAAAGGATTTTCAAGACAGTTTCTTGAAAAATTGGTATACTAATTCCTGTCAGAGGAGAAGCCTAAGATGAGGATGAGAAAGATTTATACTATTGACTACTCCAGATGAACAATTCACCTACTAAGAAAATTTAAGCATTCATTTTTTGGAGGAAGAACCCTAAAATGAAGGGAGATACTATTAAGCACTCCAGATGAACAATTGCACTCAAAAAGCTGAAACCAGTGGGGTTTTGTGAGAGGTTTCCGATTCAAATCATGAGAACAAAAACAGGAGGAACAAATTTTTATCTAGCAGCGAACAGTGCTCCAACATAAGTGCTGCCTATGACAAAAAGAGGACCATCATAATTCATAGCCACCTCATTTCTTGCACCCTTGTTGAAATTCTAAGGCATAAACAACAACTGATATTTTCTTTGTTATCTGTAGGTAGGTAGTCGTGTCGCCGACTTTCAAACTTTGATGTTAAATAGATTGTTTCATTATTGATGATCTTCAGTGGCGGGAAATTTGGAGCGTGTTGGGTCGTTGGGTTGGACAGGCTAGCGAAAGTCGTTTAAGGCAGAATTGGATTGCAATGTCGATCAACGGGCTGCGGATCTGTACTTTCTTTGCAATAAGAACCCGGGAATGAAGAGGGGCGGCGAGGGCTTCTTACGCCCGGGCAGCTCAGATCTTTGCATCGGTCGCTGGAGAAAAGAGATTTTGGTTGCTTAGTATTGAAGCTGCCTTTTGGGTGTTGGGCGACCTTGTATTTATAATGGATATTAAGTGAGTGGACGATGATTAGGGTTCTTCCTTTGGAGGATAGGTTTACTCGTGTAGTCGACCTTAGATTTAGCAATGGATTAGTCGAAGGAGTTTATTTGGAGTAATCCTCCTTCCTTATTGGGGTATCTGTTATTTGTGAAGATATGGTTTATTTGGCCAGTATGGGCCTCCCTTTATTTCAAATCCATGTTTTGGGCCCCAATGGCGAGGCTGTTTGGTGCCCCATGTGAGACACGGCGGGAGTATGGTCCTCAGCTCCTTTGGGGTACAGCGAATGAAATGCTGGCCCATTTACGTATCTATCAGGTTGCTGACCCTTGTGTGCAGTTGCGTGGGCAAGAGTGATTAATCTGCGGCGGTTGTTATTTGCAGTGTACGCTTGGATGTGGATTAATCAACTTTGGCCTTATCATACGTGGTCGTTAATGATGGCTCTTAGTTGTGACATTTTCATACTCGCCCGTTTTCCCTTGTGTTTCTTGCCCGACCTTTCGGTTCGACTTCCTTGGCCTCATAATTCCCACTTTTGTCTTTATATTTTGGCGTTACGTATTTCGTTACGGATTTTTACTGTTTGTTTAGTGTTGGGTCCTTTTACGCGTTTTCCTCATTCTTGGGCCGCGGCGTCAAGATCTGTCGTGTTTCTTTCGATTGATCACGACCCGAGGCTCTAGAGGTTGGTGGGAGACGTGCAGTTTACGTTTATCTTGTTTGCCCACGTCATGGGTCAGGCTCGTTCTTCCTCTTTGCGTATCAGCGATGACTCTTCTGTTGAAGCCTTTCCTGGATCCCGGGGAGGCTGGGGCGTTCGGCTTGTTTGAGCGGTCGTTTGGCCTGAAACCTGCTCTGGCGCCTCCGCTTCACTTAGAGTAAGAGTAAAAGAAGATAAACGATCAAATATCTAAGGGGGTCGGACTTCCTCGGGGCCATTGTTAGACATCACCGCGAAGGTGGGCCTAGTAAGGGGACAGTCCTTCATATGAATCTACTTTCTTGAGCGTGCAGGCCTCTCACCCCGGTGTCAGAATATGGTCCCGGATGTTTGACCTTTACACAGCCTCAGGTGCTGGTATGGTGCCTTTTTGAAGTTGCTTTTTGTAACGGTCTTGGCTTTCCTTTGCATCCCTTCATAAAGAGGTTCTTCAACACTTGACATGCGCGATTGGCTCCCGATGGTTGGGGTATTTTAGTGGTTTATTGGTCTTTTAGGATAAAGGGTTTGGTGTCCCCCGATGTGGCTCGTCCTTCATCTTTTGAGTCCGATGGCTACTACGGAGGTTTTATTTATTTCGCGGGCAGTTACGGGTCTCCTCAGTGATCTCGGACCTTCCTTTCCACCGGTCATGGAAAGGACGATATTTCTTCGTTAGCGGTTCCAACTGGGAGTATGACTCTCGTGACAGGGGTGATACCTTGGGTGTGCAGGTGTAAGTGCCACATTAACGCCATTGAGTGTTTGCATTACTTTTGGTTTGATTTGTCTAAAGGTGATCGAATGCCGACCTCGTGGCGAATGCTGGCGTGACTCCCCAGCGTTGGAGGGAGGAATGCTCACGCTCGTTCTATGCGGGTGATAAAGTCGAACATTCTAGTTCCTCTAATTTGTTGCTGCGGTTCTCTTTGTTTTGAGGTCCCCACCTGCTTTACCCTTGGAGTTTTTCCTTTGGGCCACTGGCGCCACTCTGCAGGGGCGAGATTTTTGATTAATTTGGGGCGGCGATCTCGGAAGCCCCGGTGTAAAGAGAAAAAGGCACGGACTCTTTGGAGAAGGGTAGGCGATTCGACCAGGTTCAGAAGTGGGGGTGTCTCCTTCTTCTCTGTTTGGGAGGCAGGAGGGCATCGTCGCCCACGGCGAGGTACCCGGGGGAGCTGCGGTCGTCCCTCCTACACTGCCCGGGACGGAACGGGCGTCGTCACCCTTGGTTTTGACCTCTTGTCTTCTCCCCCAGCTTTGTTGTCAAGGGGCGAGGTCTTTGGTGCGGCCCAGGTCGCCCGCGTGCGGCTCACGCCTGCCGTATGGAGTCCACCTTCGACCTTGCAGAGTCACCTCCTCGGGGACAGCGGGCGAAATCAAAACAAAAGGCTGGTGCAACGGGGCTTCTCTGTTCTCTAGTCTTTGAGCTTGCGGCGGGTACCATCGTCCCATTCTCACGAGTCGGCGTTGGGAGTTCGAAAGAGTTACCAGTTGATGAAGCTTTGGCGTTGTCTTTTCAGGGGATTGCCTCGGTAAGTCTATAATTGTGTTTATTTCCATGCTTGTTGCAGTGCGAACACTATGCAGTAATGCGAGATCTGGGGCTGCCACCCATTGAAGGCACGGCCCGGTGAGCCCAGCGAGATGAGAAAAATGTGAAGATCGCCGGTTTATAAAGCGAGGTGGCTTCTCTTACTTGACGAGGCGGCTGCGAGGGGCAACCGCGACATACGACCGAAGAACATAGAGCGGCAGCGTCGATCTTAAGCACACTTAAATCGGCTCGTGCTTTCGGTGAAAATAGAAAACGAACCGGGCTTGGTTGCGAAGGCCAGGAATTGGTTTGAGAGAGTTAGGGGTGAGCTCAGGCTGGCATTAGGGTGGAAGTTGATCGAGAGACTCGGAGGGGTTGAGATACGTCGAATGAGCTTCAAATGGTTAGGGAGGAGCTCATCACCTCGGGCGTCTGTGGGATCTTCGGGTGGGGCTGCGATGGGAGTTCTGCATTGATTTGGCGCGAAAAACCTTCGAGATTGCTTTCGTCCTTGAAGTTTCACGAGGGCAAAGTGTTGTTAGACTCGTCGTGAGTCTTAAGAAGAGCGTAAATTTATCAAGGCGAATTTGGCGATGAATGTAGTGGTTTGCGCGCAGATCTTCATCAGCAGGTCGGCATGGTTGCTCAGAGGGACGAGGTTATCGAGCAGGTGCGAGACCGGCATTGCTCGGTGAAGCTACGGGTGGCTCGCTTTTCCATGAGTGGATTCGGGCGTACTCGAATCTAGATTTCAGCCGACCTCCCAAGAGTATTGGGAGGCGGAGGGGGTCTTCCGTCGACTTATTCGAGTGCAGTACTCCCTCTTGAGATCCTTTCTCATTCTTCATCGTCGATGCGTAAATTCTTGGACTCATTTATGCTTTCTGATGTCGACCTCCCCCTTTTGTTGGGCACAGGGCTGATACAATGTAGCCTTCCTTCGATAAATACCCATTTTTGAAAACTTGTGTTCTAAATGAGATATCTTTATTCTTTTTCTGGCTGTGTCCGCCGATTTGAGACCGATTTGAAGGTCACCGGCAATTTTAAACTGTATCGTGAAATTTTGCGTAATATCACATTTGAAGCGGCTTGGTTCCCCACTTATATATGGTTAGTGGAGCTCATCTTTGGAAGTACATTGATGGAGGCTCGTCGGAGTGGGGTTGAATAAATTTGTGGGAAGAGCTGGATTGATGTAAATAAGTAGGAAGGCAGAAGCGTTTGGAGTCCGGTGAAGAGACTCGTCGATGTGAATAGTAGGGGCTCGTCCATGTCCCGAGTTGAGGGATGAACCGTCAATATGAATTGTGCGAAGGAGCCGATGCAATGCGGAGTCACGTGAGGCTCGATCAAGAGTAGATAGTAGGGGCTCGTCCATTTGAGTGGAAGGATGAGCCTTGTCAATATGAATTGTACGAAGGAGCAGGTCAGGTACGGGTGCGTGAAGGGCTCGTCCAGGAGTGTGAATAGTAGGGGCTCGTCCATGCGGGTTGGGATGAGGCCTCCGTCAATATGGTGTAAAGAAGGGCCGTCGTCGGGTCACGTGAGTGAATAGTAGGAACTCGTCCGCGAGGATTGAGGGATGAACATAAGTCATTATGAGTTGTAAGAATGAGCCAGTCACGTACGGAGTCTGTGAGGGCTCGTCGATGTGGTGTGCGGAAGGGCCGTCAGGTACGGAGTCACGTGAAGGGCTCGTCCGAGTGAATGGTAGTGGCTCGTCCATTTGAGGTGGAAGGATGAGCCTGCGTCATTTATGAGTTGTAAGAATGAGCTCGTGCGTGCGGGTCGGCGAAGGGCTCGTCGATGTGGTGTGCGAAGGGCCGTCGGAGTGCGGGTCGGCGAAGGGGCTCGTCGATGGTGTGCGAAGGGCGTCAGATGCGGGTGTAGCGAAGGGCTCGTCAAAGTGAATAGTAGGGGCTCGTCCATTTGAGTTGGGGATGAGCCTTCGTCGATATGGTGTGCGAAGGAGCCGGTCAGGTGCGGAGTCGCGTGAAGACCGTCGAGTGAATAGTAGGGGCTCGTCCATTTGAGTTGAGGGATGAGACTCGTCATTATGAGTTGTAAGAATGGGCAGGTAAATGCGGGTGCGGCGAAGACTCGTCGTGTGGTGTCTGAAGGAACGTCCAAATCCCCAGGTGCGGCGATGAGCTTAAAAGTCATATATTTTTAGTCCATTTTTCTGTTGATTTTAATGTAAAAAGGAATAATTAAGATGCAAAAATATGAAGAAACTCACCAAATTTGTTAATTGCAGGAAGTATAAAAGAAAGAAGAAAATGCAGTGGAAAATGCAGTAAATGGCGGAGTAAAAATGCGAAATAGCGGGCGAGTAGAAACAGGCGGAACTAATGTTGTTGCAACTTTTAGGTTACACAAATCGATTACGGTCGTGACATCGGGAAAATTGAAGGAAATTTGATGCGGTCGCGGCGGGGGATCACAAGATAGGCGGCGAGGATTGACGAAACGCAGAAGTGATGTCGCGACAACATAGTAATGTCGCGACAAAAGTTGATGTCGCGACAAGGGATAGAGGTCGTGACAAGAGAATCGACTTGAAGCTATGACATGTTTGGAAGGGTGAGCTAAGTTAAGCGAAGAATTTGTTGTGTGACGGAGGGTGAAGTGCGACAAGCAACAAGTGAGGCCTCGAAGCACTCAAAGTTTGAGGTCGCGACGATGAGATCAGTGTGACATGAGACTACTCGAGTTGAAAATTTGTAAAGAAATGAAGCGTTGTTGCGGCGATGAATTGATGTCAGCGACATCGGGAACCCAGTTGAAACCTCGGAGACTAAAGGCGATGTCGGAACATAGAGATGATCTTCGCTACACTCACGAGAAGGACCAGTTCAAAACTGCGAGCCATGAAGTGATGTAAAGCGACAAGATGTGTGATGTCAGCGACACGAGAGCGAAGCGATTGAGACACGTGAGTCATGGTGATTCGCGACAAGGGATGGATGTCACGATAACAGGAACCATCAAGTGAAAACCTGAGCCATAAGCTGATGTCGTGACGAGAGATTGATGTAGCTGACATCGAAGCGTCAATGGAAGCTTGTAAGTTCTTGGGCGATGTCGCGACAACAAACAACCGGTTGAAAGATACAAGTGAAAACGAAGATTGAAGCATCACGGTGATCGGTTGATGTCCACGACAACGGTTATTGTTGAAATAAGAAAACTGGTTGAAATTTACAAGAATAGGAGCTGGTGCCAGAACGCAGTTGATGTCATGACATCGCAAGCAGTTGAAACACATGATCACTTAAGGCGATGTCGTGACAAAGAGATTGATGTCGCGACACGAAGACTAAGTTGAATCTTGAAGACTTGGCTGAGTCGCGCTCGCCTAAATCTGCCCGTGACATCGGAAAACCAGTGAAAAACCTAAGAAGACTTAAGGCGTGTTGCGACGTGAGATGAATGCCCGTGACATGGATGATGTCGCTGACAAAGGAGTTGAAGTCGCGACACGAACGCCTTGCATAGACCAGCCACTTGAAATCCACAAAAGCGCATTGGGATTAGGGCTGCCAGAAACTCTTCTCATCATGATCTGACTCGTAAAAAGTAGCTTGGCGACACAGACGAGAGGTTTAGCGGCTCATTTTCTTAATTTTAGTTTCTTTTTCTTTTCTTCTTTCTTGATGTTGATAGTTGAATTCAAAGTTAGATTTATCGTTTTAGTTTTCGTTTTATTAAAGATTGGATGATTATGTTTGAAGCGACCTGAATCACGAATTCCGTTAATTAGTACTACGGAATCTTTGGAAGTTCGAGACAATTTTGGAATTGAATTTCCCAGTTTCCATTGCCGGTTATTCTTATGATCAAGGAATCTTTCATTGGGTGTAATTAGTAATTAGGAATCGGCTTCCATTAAGTGAATATTGTAGTGAAATTATCTTTCTTTGTAGTCGTTTCGGTAGCTCTTGAATTTCGGTTTATGATTTCCGCCACAGTGTTGGGTTTCTTGTTTTGATCTTTGAATATGGTTTCTTATACGGTTATAGTTTGTCTCATTGCTTTGATTTCCAAGGAGGCCCTCGAGTGACACAGAGAAGGTCTAAGAGTTGTGATTTCATTGCTTGAAGGTATATTAACCTGCTATTTGAGATCTAATGAGCTTTGCGGTTACTTGATAAATCTCTTCTCTTCAGAAATCAAGAAAGAAGTTGAATGAGTTATCAATTTAAGCAGCGAGAGAGTTCACCTCAATTCGAATAGTGAGGCCGATCCGTGTTAGGCGAGTTCTAATCAAGGAGGATGATCTATTCTAGTTTGAGGAAGAGCATCTGGAAGTTGTATATCATGCTTGTAGATAACTTGGGAGCTAAGGTTTAAATTATAAAATGGGTATGAAGTATTCTGAAAAATAAGATTAGGAGACCCTTTTAAAAGTAGTTATCTCATTCCTGTCTTCGAAGAATCAGGAAAATTAGATAATGGTGTGGAGTGTGAATCGAACTTCTTCGCATGGATAAATTTTAAAACTGAAATATTCAAAAATTTTATCGATCTTAACTCACCAGGAATTGATACTTCACAATCGCATTAATACTTGATGTGTCTAAATGGTATTAGTTTCATTGTTTTCTTAACCATTCTTTATTCTTTATTCTTTATATTCAGTTTATTTGGTTGCTCATTACTTTACTAGTGTTAGTATAATTTTCCCGACTTCTTAAGCTGGATTCGATATCATTTATAGTCTGACGAGTATGGAGCTTGGTAGTCGAGGTAGTTGATCTAGAATTCTTGAGATCTTTGTGGGATCGATATACGGACTTAAATCGATTTTATTACTTGTCGGCACATTGCGCACACGATTATATTAGGCTGAAACCAATATTGAAAATGATTTGATACAGGAGGTATTTTTGGTCTCGACAAGTTTATGGCGCGGATTCTTGAGGATAGACAATACTAATCCTTAGTAATACTTGTCGTAGAATTTGTATATGTGTTTGAATTACAGTCAACAAGTTTTTATGGCGTTAACGAGACTAGACAATAGTCCTTGGTAATAACGTCGTAAATTTGTATATGTGTCTTGGTCTAGTCAACAAGTTTTATGGCGCCGTTCAGTGAATCAGAATTTAGTAAATCAATATTCAAGCGAAAGAAGGAAATAAACTAATTTGGACATTTTGAAGAGAAAAGATAAAAATAGCTTTTCAGCAGTGGTTAATTTTGTATAACCTTTAATAAACCATATTGAAAATATTTGTTGACGAACTAATTCTATTAATATGTAAGTGTGTTTTGATTTCGGGAACAAAAGTTTATGCATAGGAAACTGAGAACAACGATCGATTCCGGCCAGACACGAATTAGAGGACACTTTCGAAGCGAGAAAGATCAAGAGCGAAAAACTCAACCATATGGCGGATGAAAGACGAGGATCGGGTTGAGTACGTATAGAAAATTTAGAGCCTCAGGTCAACGATACAATGGAGGACTTAAGGGAAAATAATATACGGGAAGAATACGCAAGCAATCAGATGACCTGCGATTGATGTAATAATTTGAGCTAGCGGCCGGCAGCGATTACAATGGTCGACGGCATAGGTTCTTGTCGTCCCATTTGAAGATCAACGAGCACACAGGAAGATTCCTCGAGGGATGGTTATCTGATTGAAGTTAGATAGGGGTGGGGCGGAAGTCCATAAAGCACATCTATTCCCATTCTCTCTAAGAATCTGGCCCGGCTTCATGGTATGAATCTTTACCATATGGTTACGATACTTGGGAGAGTTGGTAGAACTGCCAGGAAGATTCTTTCCCCGACCCTGCGCCCCTGCGAAGGAAATCATTGTGTTCAATGGGGAAGATGAGAAAGCACAGTATGTAGCTGGGAAAGATTCAAGCGGTTCTTGAGAACATGTCGATGCATGGGATAGATACGAAGACTCGGATGGACGTGTATATCATGCCTTGAATGATATATCAAAAGGGATCGTGATACTTCATCTTGTGAACATTGAACAAAAAAATCTTTGAAGAAGCGAAAAGAAGTGATTGAAGACTGGCCTAAATGTAATGTAAACTCTTGAGCTTTCAGAGGAAACAAACGAGAGGAAAGGGATCATGGAGCTGAGCAGATGACAGTCATGACGAGTTGGATGCCATTATGCGCCTGGGTTGGATAAGCGAAAAAGAAAGACACACCTTGCTCATGAAATAGGAGCAATTGAAGAGAGTTATTGAAGGGAAGTCTTTGAGAGGGCAGGCGAAGAACAATTCTATGATCTTTGAAGAGGTTAATTATTTGGGTGAGCGAGCTTACCAATTCAAACCCAACACTAACACACCGGCACATTACCACCCGGCGCTGAGGAACCATGAGGAGTTTCTTATGGTGGAGGGGCTTCCACAAGGCCCAGGCATGGGCGGAACCCTCCACGAGTTATCCGCAGCCACCAAGAGTTTCGTGAGTGACAAGGAAATGTTCTGAGAAATATGATCATGGTCGAAGGAGGGCCCAATCTTTTGAAAGAGCAGAGATCACCTTACGAGTTCATGGGGATAATAAGAAAATTGTTTAGCCTCCATAGACTAAAGTTTCTGAAGTTAGGCTCAAGCTACCAATTCTCAAATTTACCAAACACCACCAATGTCATCCTGAAGAACACGGAGACACAAGTAGAGGCGGTGTACCAGCTCCTATAGTGGAGGAAGTGCCTTCCCAGTGACCTGAGGAAGAACCGAAAAACTGCGTAATTTGTGCGGCTTAGGAGTGGGGGAAGGAGTTGAAGAGATGAAAGAGAAAAATATGTGGCTGACAAGGAAGAAGAAAGCCCAAAGGGAAGAAGGCTGGAGAAGGAAAAAGAAAGAGTGGGAAGAACATCAGAATCAAAGCCTGGGTCCACATTTCCACAGGCTGCGAAGTGAGGATGGAGGAAGCGGTTGCAAGGTTATTGCAAACTTTCCGGAAAAACTGGAGATCAGTATGCCATTCTTGAAGTGGTGACTCGAGATGCCACTCTATGCAAAATTCCCGAAGGACATGCGACGAGAAAAGAAAAATAGTAGAGGAAGGAATAGTGAATCTCACGCCCTTGTAGTGCGTGTCGAGAAAGAACTACGAGTAAAGATGAAGGACCGGGGTTTCACAATTCCTTGTATTGTTGGAGGTGAATTCGAGAGCTCTCACGTGACTCGGGAGCTAGTATCAATTTGATGCCTCTTTACATTGCCCGAAAGCTAAGTTTGGGAGCTTACTCCCCCTTCTTGTTGTTGCACTCTTGAATGGCGAGACATATCGATGGTAGGCACGAAGGAGTCATTGAAAGATGTGCGGTCCTTTGTTAGAATTTGTTTTCTGATGACTATCATTCGGACATGGAAGAAGATTCTCAAATACCTGCTATTGGGAAGACCATTCCTAGCTCTTGGGCTGCCACGATTGATATGCAAAGGGAGTTCTTACCTTGAAGGTTGGAGAAAAGCAGCTGCTGGCGATAAAAAGTATGAAAAATAGACGAGACGGGAAAGTTGCAATGTAGGCTGATTTTGTCTATACCTCAAATCGATGTTAACGAAGATTTGCCTTTGCTCAGTTTTTATCAATGAAAAAAGAGATGAATTCCACGGTATGCGAAGATGTCTGTGCGAGATTTCCATACGAGTTTTCATTCTATAGAAAGCGTGGTGAGCTTGAAAGCAAAGCAGAAAGCGATAATGGGGAAAATATTGAAAAAGGAAATTCATCGAACCCGGTCACGAAGGGCTAGTTTTGAAGAGTTGCCATGTCATTTTAAAGTATGCTTACTTAGAATTGCAAAAACCGGTGATCATTTCGACGGACTAAGTGGTAGGAACAAGGTGTGAAAATATTAAGGAAGCATAAGGAATCGCTAGCTTGGTCCATTGAAGTGAAGGGTGTCAGTCCATGATTTGCATGTATAAGATTACGCTGAAGAGACTTGAAACCATCTTTAGAACACTAGAGGAGGCTGAATCCAGTGATGAAGGAAGTAGTCGAGAAGGAGATACTCAGGTGTTAAATCACTGGTTTTATCATGTGCTATCTCGGATGGTCATGAGTGAGTCAGGTCCATGTGGTTCCAAAGAAAGGGGTTTCTTGTGGTAGGAAATGAAAAAAAGCGAATTATTCAAGCAAGAGCAGATGACAGGGATGGAGGGTATGTATTGATTGAAAGTTGATCTGACCATGGGAAAAGATAATTTCCTTTGCCTTTCATTGATCGAGATGTTGGACGGAGTTAAGCGGGACACCCTCACTTTTGTTTTTTACGGATGGGTATTCGGGATACAATCGGATTAGCTGTGCACTGAGGATCGAAGACCGCATTCGCATTACCCTTATGGGTACCTTTTCTAGCCAGAAGGATGCCATTTGGGGTATGTAATGCTCAGTACATTAGGAGGTGTATGATTATTATATTCTGAGATTTGGTTGAAGAAGTGATGGAAATTTTCATGGATGACTTTCTTGTGTATGGATCCGGCGATCAATGCTTAAACAATCTAAGCTTGATGCTTCAAAGATCTTAAGAGACAAACTATTGCTTGAATTAGGAAAAAATGCCATTTATGGTGACGAAGGAATTGTTACTTGGCGTAAATTTTACCGCTCTTGGACTAGAAGTTGACCGATCCAGGTATCCATTATCAAAGCTCTTGCACCACCTACTACGGTAAAAGGGTAAGAAGCTTCTTGGGGCATCTTTGGATTTTACGAGGAGATTCATCAAAGACTTTTCAAGGCATGGGGCAAGCTATGCGGTCTTGGGAAAAGATACAAGGTTCAATTTTGATGACTCCTGCAAGGATGCTTTTGACGAAATCAAGATCAAATTGGTACAAGCACCTATAATGGCTGCACCAGAATGGGATCAGGGATTTGAAATAATGTGTGATGCTAGTGATTTTGCTATGGGAGCTGTGTTGGGGCAAAGAAAGTATTCGGGGCCATATACTATGCTAATTAAGACCTTCAATGAAACCTGAGAGAACTACTCAACAAGCGAAAAGGAGATGCTAGCCATAGTATTTGCTTGTGAAAAATTTAAACGATACATTTAGGATCCGCGTGTGGTAATTCACTGCTTGATCATGCGCGATCAAATACTTGATGTCGAAAGAAGCTAAGCGAGATTGATAAGGTGGAATCGCTGTTGTTGCGAGTTTGATTTGAAATCCAAGGATAAAAGGGATGTGATAATGTGATAGAGCGATCGAGCTGTAGTAGAAAGAAGCGTGATCAATCCTCCACCCAGAGAGAGAGAGGGAGCAAAACTTTTCAAAATTGAAGGGCATCGAAGATGGGTGTTACGTTTCTCGATTACCATTTCTCAACCTTTTCAATAATCGGTCAAATTTGAACTTGTGTTTAAACATGTAGACGAACTATAAATTAAGCATAAATGATTAATTAATAATTGTATTTGTATTTAAATTGTTTAATTAAACTATTTCTTAACATTAATATTACATATAATTGAAAATTATATGCATTTGACATTTAAATTAATTTCAATTAAAATTAATACTTACTTTGGTTTGATTTAATTTTATACCATTTGTCATTTACAGTTTCATTGCGATTTGTTGCTTGAAGTGGATTCAATTTATTCACTTTTGAGACTGAGGAAATATTAGAATAAAGAATAAGAATAAGAATAATCTCTTTCATTAATATATGTTTATATGGAGACTGTTTTTTGGAATAAAAATTGAGATAAAATAGGATAAAAATTCATTTTAATAAAATTATGATTAGAATGAAACTCAATGTATATTAATACATATGTAATCATTTCTTGATTTTTTTTTCAATTATTTTGATGAGTTTTGATCCATTTCTATTAATTCATCAATTTTTTTTTAATTGTAAATTAATGTTTAATAATTTTATACTTTTCAATATTTTGATTCTAAAACCTATGTGACGGTAAATGAAGATAATAAAATAAAATTTTAAAAAAGAAAAATTGACATAAAATAAAAAATTAATTTAGAATTAATAGACCTTGAGATCTGATTCAAATGGTAAAAAGATGATGGGTACATAAAAAAGTCTAAAACTCATCAACAATGTAATGTAAAGTGAATAAATGTTAAAACAAATAATAAATTATTTTTTATTTATTTTCTTTTTACAAGACATAAATTTATTAATTCAAATTAGCAAATATTCGGTAAAAATTTTAAATGATGGCTGTAGCTAAAATTTAATGGCAAAGGATAACATCGGTTTAAAGCACCACCCGTTTATAATCGATAATCTTTGAAATAAGCCAGATTCTACATCATTGAAGACGCAACGATAGAAAAGGCCCAGCAGGTGATAACATGATTAAGTTTGTAATAAGTCGGCGACAATAGCGTCACTTGACGGATCGATGTCAAATAACACGAAAAAACAAAGAAAAAATAAAGTCAAATCCAAATCAATGTGGAAGAAAAGCTCTTTGTGGATAAAAAGCGCGTCTAAAAAGAAAATGATGGAAGTGATGATTTTAAATTCAAAGAATATTAAAAATTAAATAAATACTTGAACAATGCGACAGGGAGAGGGGTGTTCTTTGTCCTTGAAATTCTCTTACTACCTTTCAAGAAACAAATGTGAACGATGTCATAATTGTTTACAGCTAACATCCTCTTAGGAATAAACATGTGAGCCATGTTGATGGACGGCTGCCAAACATGGAATATTTCCTTGGAGGAAGAATGTATGTATTCGGGAACAGAGAAATGTAGAAGAAAAAGACAAAGAAGAGATTCAACTCAATGAGGATAAGATGAAGGAAAGTAGGAGAACAAATGATTTATTTATGCATACATACCAAGGAGAGAAATAATTGAACAAACCAAATTCAAATTCAAATTCAAATTCATCTACAAAGATAAGATATAAAGAGATAAAGAGATAAGGACGAACGACCAAAGCATGATCCATGTGGAACACACCAAGCATAATAATCATCTGGATTTAATCTGATTAAGCGTGACTAATTTCTCATACCTTAATCTAATCCACACATTACAGTTTCCAAAGTTGTGAATAGTTTGACCTAAAGATGTATGAATCAATTCTAGAAGTACTGAAGGTCAAATCCTTATCCTATTAGTGAATGAAGAAGCCTTGAAGATTAATTTAAGGAGGCACCCAACATGACTGTTCATATATTGGTACTTTCTGTCAACAACTTAGCAGTCAAAGAACTAAGTACTAAGGGATAAAGTATAAATCAACCCCCAAAAAAAAGAAAAATTATCGCAAAGATCTTATTCATAGGGAAGAAAAAAGAAAGGTAAAAGCATTTTCTTGAGGATCTAAGCTTAATATAGAAGTAAAATCAAGAATCGTAAGTGCGTGATTGCAGCTTTGAACCTGACAGCTTTGAGTGAAAGAGTTAGATCATTATAATACGTGACCAATTTTCAATTATATGGTTCTTATAAAATTTTTAAATATTTTTGGGTGTTTGAGCAGATTAAACTCTCACCTACGAGGGTACCAGATCAATGGCAATAAAACTCTGAAGCATCGATTCATCTATCTTCTTGTGGTCGACCCTCCTATGACTTTTTCTTCTTGCCATTTATGAGCTATATATACAGTACGTACTCCATCTTCAATGCAACCTGACGACTGGGCAAGTCCTGATCATTGCCAACAACCATGATTATTCTCTTTTCCCTGTTCCATCTTTCCAAGTGCTAAAATCAATATAGACCCTGATGACACTGCCCACATTACAGCGTAAAAACATAGAAATGTAAGTTCGTGAACGAGAGGGATCAGCCTTGCCTCTCCAAAAATATAGCAAACATGAACAGGCTGCAGCATGTAATGGAAAGTAAAGGATTTTCAAGACGGTTTCTTGAAAATTGGTAATTACTAATTCCTGTCAGAGGGAGAGCCCTGGATGAGGATGAGAAAGATTTATACTATTGACTACTCCAGATGAACAATTCACCTACTAAGAAAATTTAAGCATTCATTTTTTGGAGGAAGAACCCTAAAATGAAGGGAGATACTATTAAGCACTCCAGATGAACAATTGCACTCAAAAGCTGGCTCAAGTGGGTTTGTGAGAGGTTTCCGATTCAAATCCTAATGAGGACAAAAAACAGGGGAACAAATTTTTATCTAAGCACATGAACAATGCTCCAACATAAGTGCTGCCTATGACAAAAAGAGGACCATCATAATTCATAGCCAGCTCATTTCTTGCACCCTTGTTGAAATTCAGCAACTGATATTTTTGCTGTTAATACTGTGGGTAGGTAGTCAGTATGCATCGGCTTTCAAACTTTCAGTAAATAGATTGTTTCATTATCATGTCCTCCTCTATGCTCATCCTTCCCTCTTGCAGGGGTAGTAGTAGGCACTTTTGAGCTGCAAAAACATGGAGAATTTTCAAGTACTACACAAAGATTTCTTCAAAATTGATCATTCATTGAGCCCTGGATGAGAAAGATACTACTACTCTTTGAGTAATCCACATGAACAATTCACCAACTGAGAAATTTATCATTCTCTTCAAATGAAGAACCCTGAAAGTATAGGAAGATACAGTTTTAAGTACACCAGATGAACAATTCGCCAACATAACTGCTGCCTATGATGAGAAGAAGACTATTGTAGCCAGAACATTTCTGCTTTCAGACTTCCAGTAAACAGATTGTTTCATTAGCTAATCCTCTGTGGTTATCCTTTCCTCTTGCAGGATCCTAGGCACTTTTGAGCTACACAAACATGGAGAACTCTTGAACAACCATTTAGAAGTTAGTACTTCACAACTTCATAACCTCATCCAAGGATGCTATGCTCTCTTTGATGCTTTAGAATGTCTAATGCCTTCTACTCATGTCTCCTTTAGTGCCTTCCACAACCTACACTCAATAGAGCTATTCAAAATTTCGAACTTTTTTGCAAGAAGTAAGAGCTTCTTAATCCTAAACTCAACAGTAAAAAGTCACTCTAAGAGTGAGTAGATACAATGCCATGCTTCTTTAGAGGAGGAGTTATAGGATCATTGTGGTTTTTTAGCTTTACTTGAGAGGTGTTGGGGTTATAATGACTTCTAGGGCTTTGCTTGGGTGAAGGATAGGAGGAGATGAAGAATAAAGATGAAGGGCAAAGAAAATAAACTTTCCTGCCCAGTTTTCTGTCCTCAAACACTCTATATTTCGAATTTATAAACAACCGGAGCAGGGTTAACCACGAGTAAATATGAAAAACAATAGTTAAATATATGGAAATTGTTGAAGAACTTAATTGTTTCCTTCAATCTAGTATGAGTAACCAAGGCCCAAAAAATGAAGGCTAGTTTCCAACAATGGCTACTTGATTCTTCAAACAATACCTTATGCAAGAAAAGACTGGATTAATAATCTATTGGGTTTGAGATATCTTCATTCCAAGGGTTCTATAAGAAGACAACGTTTTCAAAGTTGAAGTCCTTGGTAGGACCAGGACGTAGTTCAGACTATGGCAACCCTGTGCTGTAGGGACGTGGCAATGATGGGAAGTCCGGACTAGAAGCAGAGTAGCCTTGGGACGCACGTAAGTCTGCTAGCTTGGAGACCGAGGTACTTGAGGAGCAAGTAACATGAGCGAAAGATCTTTTTAGGCAGCGGATAAGGGTATGTCAAGAGATCATGTCAAGATCATTTAGGCAAGCGGATAAAGATCAAATCAAGAAGATCATATTTTCTAGACAATCAAACCATAATTGGAATCAAATAAGGATTATATTCTGAAGAGGATTCTTGGGTAGCAAGTTTCCTGTTTCTAAGGTGATAGCTTAAAGGAAAGTTGGATAATTCAAGGTAGGTTTGGAGTCATATTAGGATAATGATCCAACCTTATCTAGATTTCCATAACCAAATATACAAGGCTATATATTTGGGACTTTGGAAGATGCTCGGTACGGATTTTTTAGAAGTAGAGCTTGAAGAAGAACAAGCGAAGTCCGAATGTACTGAAGGAGTGCAGAGTGCATATACTCTCTAAGGTATTGCACGTAAAAAGTCTTTCACCTCTGGTGAAAGATGATAGTTATGATATTCTTCATTCTATTTTGATGTATTATGGGAATAGGGGTGCGATGCAATTGAAGGAAATGAAGGAAGTTCATTCTAAATTTGACTATGAGTGATTAGGTTTCAAGAAGGGTCATGGGTAGAGAGGGAGTCTTGTACCACATAAGACTAATTGTAACCTTGAATCAGATTAATGGAAGTTCTAGCATCTGGGCACAGCCCCGTGGACATAGGCAGTTCCCGAACCACGTAAAAGTTTATGCATGTCTTTATTTCATTGAAATTATATATATCTACTTTGCACACACTAAGTCCCTCAAGGGGAGTTCGAACGCATAGTAGCATAGTTCGAACGAAATTTGTAATGCCTTGAAAATACCCTAACAGTTTTATAACATGTTCAGGGTGTAAAATAAATTAAATTATATTTTTTCGGCGTTTAAATGGCTAAAAACGAAAAATGATAAAAACCTGAAAATTTTACAGGAGAAATAACTTTGGCAAAAATGTCAAATGAGGACCTAAGGGTCATAAATGAGGAGTGCAAATGTTAAAATGAAAATGAAGTGAAATGAAGAGTAAAAATGAGAAAAATGGAAAAATAGGAATTTATGTGCAAGCCAAACAAGGCCTTATGAAGAGTTAAGGCTTAAGACCAAATTTGGTCTTGTAAATGTCATTTCTCACATCTGGCAAAAAGGGAAAGAGGGAGAAAGGTGGGGCATTAGGTTGAGAGGAAGAGAGGGATTTGTGATTTTGTCTCCATGTAATCAAGGGACAAGTTGATCAAGAAGAAGGATGAAGAAGAAAGGAAATAGAATCAAGATTTAAGGTATGAAAAACCAAACCCCTGACTTTCTACTTGTCAATGCAGGTTTAATAAAACCCAATGTAGTATAAAAAAGTGTTTTGAAAGGTTGTAGTTCGTTTTGGGGTTGTATTGGGTAAGATTTCATGGTGTATTGTGGTTTGGATTGGTTAAGTTTGAATTGGAAAAAAACCCTAGCTTTGTGTAAAATGGATTTTTATTGGTTTATTTCAGTTTTGGGGATTGCTCTAAGCTGTTATATTGCGGTTTGGATTGTTGTTGATGAATTTTTGTATAAAGGAAATGATGAAATTTCAAAGGAGTTGCTGTCAATTTTTTTTTAAAACCCCTTTTTTTGTTTTGGCCGTAAGTTGAGTATCACTCATCCAAATTGAGTGATTCAAAATTTTGGGTAAACAAGACTTATAGGGGAATAATTTACTTGAAGGAAGTGTATTCAATTTGTAACTTTGGGTGAAACCACTTCAAAGGGTGGAGCTATGTGCGAGAAACAATCACGATTATGTTTTGCAAATTAGAGTAGTCTGGATGTAAAATGCAATAACTTGAGTTTTGATGATCCAAATTAGAGAAGAAACCTTAGAACCATAACTTCAAATGAGTAGAAGAAACCATTACTAAATTATGGATTTAAGACCCACAGAATGCGACAAGCAGTGGGTAGCCCAAGTGAGTTGGGCATCTGGGCTAGTTTGGCATTAAAATCTTAGTAACTTGAGTTTGGAGTGAGAAGTAAATGAGATGATTCCAATTCCTACTAAAAATAAACTCATAGAGCTATGATTTTATTGAAGGAAGCATGAATAAAATATTACTCATGTGTCCCCAGAAAATTTTGAAAGTGAAGGTGTATTGGGTAAACGTCAACCCTAACCAAAAATCCTAGAATGCACAACTGATTTTTTTTCTTGGGTTGTTCTTTGATTGTGACATATTTGTGATGGATTAGGGGTTGGTGACGAAGAATCTTGACCCAAGAATGGGATTCCAAGGATAGGAATCGAAAAGTGACAACCCTTTTGGGTTTGTTCTTCACACTTCCTTCCTTGTTTCGGTTTTGTATTTTGTTTGAAAAAATAAATTTTAAAGGTTTTATATGAATATGCATGTATGCTCCGTTTGAGCAAGTAAATGAATTGGTTTTGTTCTCTACTTCTTTCTCTGTTTCTAAAATGTTTGAGATTATGAAATAAGTGGATTTATTGAAATGAATTGCGATAAATTGCATATTGTTATTTGAATTGATTTAATCTGTTGATTGTGAAATGAATTGCACGTGAAAAATTGCATGAGTATTAGTAACCAAGTATTTGGATATAAATGTATATACACTATTGTAAATTGCTATGAATAATTTGAGTGCCCTTAATAGAATTTTAACCGTTAAATTTGAGTTAAGGATAGATTAGTATACCAATAAGGGTCAAATGAGCAGTATTGTGTTGAACGTAATGATGTGTCACTCTGATTTGTAGCCCAACGGGACAGTATCGGTAGTGTTCAAGTCATGATTTTTAATAACCAATCAGTAGCCTAGTAGGATCGTACTATGTTATAAAACCTTTTTTTATACCGACTATGACCAGCGGAGACGATCTTGGGTGATTATCCTGTGCATCGAAAGCATAGTTAAATTTATGAAGCGAAAATGAAAAGAAAATTGTGAAATGCGAGATTTTTGTTTGAATGATTTATTGTATATATTTGTATGATTGAAATGACCCGATGAATTGTAATTTGAATGTATCTGAAATGAAAATATACATATATGTATTGTATGCAGGTAATTAGGTGAAAAATTATACAAAGACATTAATTTAGAAAAATGCATGATTTACTTAAACTGAAATGAAGAGAAAACTGTATAGAATCACTAGGCATGAAAATGCTTAACACGTTGTTTTATCATTGCGTAGGTACTGAAGGCCTCACGAAGTTGAAGTACAGTTCTGACCCTGTATTCATGAAATATATTTGACACTTTTTGTACAAACTCTGATTTTGTTTTGTAAATATTTTGGTATTGAAAACGGCTTATAATGCCGTAATGTATAAAGGTGGTAAATGGACCAAATGGGCATGTAATGCCATATTTAATGGAAAATGTGTATTGAAAACAAAATGATGGACCCTTTTAAGTTGAATTAGTATATACAAATATATTTTCATAAAGATAAATATCCTTTATAAAATGAGCATTGGAAATATGTTTTATTGACAAAAGAAAAATGAATTGGATTCGAAAAAAGGACCACATCCCGGATTTGGTTCGGCGCCCGAATGTCGGTCGGTCTGGCGTGAAAAGCGATCCACAAAATCACAGTCCAAACATTAAGGACTGTGACCTAATCTGCACACATATATATGTCATAATCCATCATGAATTACCAGCTGGAAAATGATTGAAGATACCACCATGTTCGATAACTGAATGGAAGAAAACCAGGTCAAAGAATTGGAAAATATGTTGTTCTATAGATAATAACAAGGAAGGAATATACACACAATAACCGATTCAACTATACAACATTGGAAGAATTCAATATCTGTTGTGGCCGACAGCAAAGTTTCTTCGTGCATTTCTCAATAGAAGTCATTTGACGTTGTTGAAAAAACACGAGAATTGGAGCTTCAGATCTAGAGCATAAGATCCAAGAGGACAGAGAGAAAACGGAGCAAAAATGTACAATTCTTTTTTTTCCAAGGAACCGGGCACCTACCAACAAGTAATCGCTTACTGCTCTTTCATTCAATTATGATTCCTTTTCATTCCATAATACATGCTTTTTCATTTTTTGATACAAAGTATGGGTATCATGGTTCAAATTCCACTATTTACCGGGGCTCGGGAGGCCACTGCCCATGCTGTGAAGATTCCCAAGCCCACTTACCATATCAAACTAAAGAGGGTGCCACTCGTAAGGAGAACTTAAAGAAAGCAGATGCCTTCCATGACCAGCTTCGTGGTACTCGCCTGTTAACTCTTGCCCATATGAAAGTTTGTTAATAAGTATGAAAGCGGAAAATAAGCAAAAGGTACGGTAACAATGTTTGCCCGTATAGACCAGTAACAATGAATGAGAGGGACGCAACACAATAGGTATCTAAAGGTACGGTACAGTACTGAATAGAGATGTGTCTGCCCACGTAATGAGAATAACATGACAATGCAAGAGTGTCATCGAGACTGGTCAGAGACGTGCCTGCCTACGTAACAGAAGTGTCATAGCACTAGCAGGAGTGCCGTCGCACTGAACAAAGACGTGCCTGCCCACGTAATAGAGGTGTCGTAGCACTGAACAGATGTGCCTATTCATTCACTATCCGGTCTTCGACATGCACAATTATATGTGTTTCGGAGATTGTTATTTTGTTCTTATTCACATTAGTGCCACGGTAGAAACACTGTCACTTCAACGATTTAGCATTTTTCATATAACTTTTATACATGTACTGATCCTTTCATTTGGAATTAACTGAAGAACATAATAAAACAGGGTTGTAGGACTGGTACTCGGACCTTAAACAACTTTGAGTACCTAAGACTCAACACCTTTCTCGGGACTGTGGAATAACTTGAAAATCGACACCAACTTTTGGCACCGCACTAACATCCTCAAGACCAAAGATTCGAAAATCGGTACTCAACTTTCGCATTCAGATCACTTGCTACTCGTGATAAATTGGTGTTTGCCTATTTTCATCCATAATTTCCAACCAAAATCCAACACCAACCACAAAATTGAACTAAAACCAACAAAAAATCACTTTTATATAGAGATAGAGTTCTTCTAACCCAAACATAGGCAAGGAGAGAGTTAAGAGGGTTTCCTAACCAACAAATCCATACTTTCCACAGTGAATTCCATACATGTTTACAATTGAAGTTCTTCTCTTTTTCCTCTTCTTTTCCTTCTTCTCCTCATTGCTTGAACAATCGGAAACCCAAAATGACTTCTTTTTCCCCATAAACCCAGCCTGTTCCCTAAGCCAAAATGAGAAAGATCTTCATTCCAAGACCTCAATGGTCATCCCAATTTGCTTATACATGGTTTTGACTTATCACACTGACCAATTTATTAGGTCTTGCATTTTAGTCCTTTATCTTTCTTTTCATTTGCAAAATCAACTTATCATATTTCTACTTTAATATATCATCTTCTCAGATTATGACCTTGGGTCCTCATTTTACAAATCACCAATTTACTCCTCTTAATAATTTCCAATTTCCAAAAAATGCAATTTTTACTTATATTATACCCAACCTGTAATAAATTACTACAGATAATTTGGGGTGTTGAGACGTGGACCCTAGCGCCTCCTCCTTCCTTTGCCCTGCATTTTCACATCACCCTCCACAAGATAACTAACCAAGAGACTTGTGGGAAGGTCCATTGCACTACCATTACTTTTCTACTTTAAGACATATCTCAAACACCAATAATAAATACAACACGCTTTCAATACCGTAGCTCTATGCTACTTGTGCTCTAATACCAAAAAAATATGTAACACATTTTTTTTATTTTTTATAGCAATTTAACTATAGTTCTGACACAAAAATAATTGTAAAGTCTAGCGCTATCGATACGAATACAAATACGTTTTTTTGTATACTGTAGAATATATAATAATATGCATCAAAACATTTGCGGTAGGCCCATCATTTTGAGATAAATCCCACATTTGTACAATATGACATTATATGCCCTTTCAATCGACTATTTACAAATATATAGAGTTTTCAATATCAAACATTTACAAATAATCAGTTTATACAAAATGGTCAAATCCATTTCATGAATGCATGGTCGGATTCATCGGGACATTTGGGCGGCTGACGTCGACTTTTAAATTCCTCGTGGTCTTTGTCCTCGCACTGCTCACTCGATATCATACTGATGACAAAATAACACGCTACATTTTCATGCTATGATTCATACACAATTCTTCTTCATTTTCGCTTAAATTAATTCATGCAATGTTTATAAACAATGCTTTTACATTTTTCAATGACCAATGCGCATAATGAATATATATATATATATATATATATATATATATATATATATATATATATATATATATATATATATATATATATATATATATATATATATATATATATATATATATATATATATATATATATTACATTCAATTACAATTAATTGGTCATTTCAAGTTATGCAATTTCATATGCACTAAATCATTCAAATCTCAAATCATGCACTTTTCAATCTCATTACTATTTTGCCTTTATCTAATTTAACCTATGCTTTCTAAGTGGCACAGATAACTAATGTGATGCCCCCAACCGATACCGGTGTCAAGCTTGTGTGCCACTATTTTGTTTTTGTTTCTTTTTTTAAACTTATAACCTTAAGTTTGTTCATTCACATAATGTTCACTAAATCATACTATATCCCGTAGCAAATGGATTACAAAATATATATACAAGCTCCATACATGGAAGTGTTCAACATTTACAATATTTATCGATTTATTTGTTTACAAATTAAATGTTAGCTATTATATATACAAATAAATTAAAAGTCTTCTAAGTGAGCACCTAATGAGGTTGACCTTGAGACTGGCGTGATTGCCCTGTCCTCTCGCTCTCTATTTCCATACCTACCTGATGAAAACCTCGTATGTTTTTACGCCAGCTGAATAAACTCGTGGACGACCACTAACACGTGGTCATCACACTTCTAGCGCCACATTCATATACATCTAAATATATCTTATCATTTAAACATGCTTATACATATCTCATATTTGCTTAATGTTATGTTTCATTTCTTATCAACGTTCATATACATTTCATATCATTTTTACACTTCGTTTCTTATGTTTCACACAAGATATTTGTTACTCCGTATAGCAATGAAGTAAGGCTTCTTTATCATCTCATATCATTTCATATGTCATATTCAAGTAATTGTTTTATAAGCCTATGCCCGTATAACCTAGAAGTGGATAAAGGAAACTATAAAAGCCCGGCGCTCTATACTCACCGTATGAAACAAAGGGTCTAAGGGCCAAGACGTTGTTATCATCAGGCGGGATAATGACCATCTATATGGTCCGAAGGCTATTATCATTGTAATGAGATAATGACCATCTATATGGGCCCGAAGGCTGTAATGACTCAAATAGGCTAACTCCACAAGATATTAATTTCATTTTTCCCTATCAGTAATGCCTATCTATCCCTCTCCCAGGTTTTAAGTAGACAATCCATGTGTATTTTATGTTTAGTACATATCATGTTACATCCCACATTGGATAGGGGAGAAACTTCCTGGCACTATATAAGTATAGGCTCTTCTCAACCCGTAGACACGCTTTGTGTCGTGAGGGCCCCTTAGCCCGGTTTTAATAATATCTACATGGTTGGGTCCTATTGTTACAAATGGTATCGTAGCTAACTCGACCCCGATGTGGGGCCTCACCCATTTAGCCTCACATCCTACCGGGACACAATGAGGATCAAAGTGTCTATATGGCTTATCACATCCCCACAACTATAAGGGAGAAACTTCCCGACACTATATATGTATGGGCCCTTCAACTTGGTAGAAGCGCAGCCGCGGGGCGGCCCTCATCCGGCGAGGACAATATCTACATGGTTGGGCCGGGTCGTTACATATCGCATATTCCCAAATAATTATTGTCATCCGGTAATTATATGCAATATTTACAATCATTTATTTGTATCTTTGCATTTTTCATATCTCATTATATGCATGAATAACTATGGTTACCATGTATGCTTATGAGCTATTTATGAGTTCATAATATGAGTTCATAATATGAATTACTATGGTTACCAGTAGGGCCTACTATTTTTCATGATTTCAGGACCTAATATGAGTTCCAATTTCATCAAGCTATATATGGATGAATTTTAGACTCAAAGGACTTTCCATAGAGTCTAAGAACATCCAAAACGGAGTTCAGATGAAGAAATTATGACTGTCCGGTCGAGGCTTCCCATGAACAAAGGACCCGAGTTAACCTCTAAGGCCTACTCAAGTCAGATTTATGGACCTAATATGAATTCCAATGTTATCAAGCTATATATGGATGAATTCTAGACTCAAAGGGATTTCAATAGAGTCCAAAAACACTCGAAATGAAGTTCGGACGAAGAAGTTATGACCATCCGAAGTTGGAGGCCAATAATTAGAAAAGTGACAATTGTGTCCCACCCTAGTTGCTACACACCATAGCGTGCTGCTCCACTCTGGATGAATTTATGAGTCTGAAGGGTTCGGAATTTGGATATACCTATTTCAAGGAGATGTGTGATGAGTGATGACCAAGTTATGACAAAAAAAAAAAACATGGGTTTTGGAGAAATTTTGACAACATCTCCTCTAAAACCTCAATATTTCCTTAATACAAATATTCCTCAATTGAGGATTACAATCAACCAACCCAAGTCCAAAACATAACCAATATACCAAGTAGGGTTCTTTTAGGACCCATCTATCAAAAAATGGGTTTATGGTTTGATTTTTTTTCATACAAACTAGGGAAATCTATATAAGTATCCAAACTAATCCATAAAACTCCATAAAAATCCATACAAAAATCCACACCTTTTGCTCTTTCTTTCTTCTTCCTCTTCTTCCTCTTCTTCCTCTCCCTCTTAATCGATTCCCCCTTAAACGGGAGACCAACTCGGGTCTATCCATTTGATTTTTCTTTTTTTTTTTAATTTTTTTTATTGCAAGTTGGTCCTCCAACTCTCCTATATTTGCAAATCAAATTATGTCATTTATATAATAACCCACTATCTTCTTATATTATGTCTTTTGTGTCCTAGTTTGACAAGTTACAAATTTACCCTTGTATCTTGTACAAACTCCGAGTTTTGAATTTTTCTTTCTTAGCAAAATAATAATTACTTAAATATCTAAAATGCTTATAATATGCCCTAATTATGTTTTTAAAAATGATTAGGATGTATTTTGGGGTGTTACAATTTAATCACCTAAGATGGTCCAACTCCAGCCGTAAGTCGTATAAAAACGCTTATAATGACAAGACACTCTACTGGGTTGCCAATGGTTATTAAAAATCAATTTTCAGAACATTACTTCGATACCTGTCTGCTGGGCTATGGATCGGAGTGACACTTTATTACATTCGTATTACTTCTAATTGACCCTTATTGGTATACCAATCTATCCTTAACTCGAATTTAACGGTTAACATTCTTTTAAGGGCATTCAAATCATTCAATACAATTTACAATAGTGTATATACATTTGGATACAATAATTTATTTTTTCAACACTCATGCAAATTTTCATATGCAATTTATTTCGTAGTCGATTGTCTCAAATCAATTTAAAACAAATCAATATGCAATTTATCGTAAATCATTTTAATATTTCATAATATTTCACAATCAATTTTGAAACAATGAAAGAAGAGTGTAGAACAAACTTTCACAAATTGGAAAACAAGAGAGAGACAAAGAACAAACTCAAAAAGGTTGTTGCTTTTCGATTCCTATCCTCGGAATCCCATTCTTCGGTCAAGCTTCCTCATCACTAACCCTAATCCATCACAAATATGTCACAATTAAAGAACAACTACAAGAAAGAAAATCATTGTGCATTCTAGGATTTTTGGTTAGGGTTGATGTCTACCCAATACTCCTTCACTTGAAAATTTTTTTGAGGACACATGAGCCATATTTTTCTCATGTTTCCTTCAAGAAAATGATAGATCTATGAGTCTATTTTCAGTAGAAATTGGAATCATCTCATTTGGATCACACAAACTCAAGTTACGATATTTTAATACCAAACTAGTCTATATGCCCAGCTCTTTGGATTACTTACTGTTATTTTCAATTTTTGGGGTCTTAACTCCATAAATTGGTAATAGTTCCTTCTCTCATTTGAATCTATGGTTCTAATGTTTCTTCTCCAATTGGAATCATCCAATTTGGATCACCAAAACTCAAGTTATTGCATTTTACATCTAGACTAATTTTAAATTGCAAAATGTAATCGCACATAACTTCACTTTGATAGATTTCTTGGAACTTTGGGGTTACAATTTACATACACTTCCTTCAACTAAATTATTTCCCTAGAATTCTATTTTACCTAGAATTTTGAATCACTCAATTTGGATGAGTGAAACTCAACTTATGGCCAAAACACCATAACTACACCCAAAACAAAGCATACCCATAAGCTACCCGAAACTCACCTTTAAACCCATATTAGGGAAATTTAGAGTTACAATTTTCTTCTGGTCCCTTATATACATTTGTATCTCTAGCTCATATGGTTCTTTAACAATTGGAATCACTGCATTTGGATGATTATAACTTAACCTATACCAAATGTGCTAATTGTGGTTTTTGAAAAAATTCGACAAAGAACTCCTTTGAAACCCTCACCACGCCCTTTATACAAATATTTCTCAAAACCAATCCAAACCAATCAAAACAACCAACAGACAACTTAGAGAAACCCCAAAACTTGTTTACAACCAATACAAATACTTTCATTAAAAAAATTTTGGGGTTTTCACAACTCCAACACAAGAAAAGAAAAGCAGTTTAGTTTCCATACTTTAATCTTTGATTCTTCAATACCAAACATCCTTCTTCCTCTTGATCTCTCAAACTCTTTGCTACTTCGAGAAAATCACCAATCTCCTTTCTCCACAAGTCCTAGTTTCTTTCTCTCTCAAAACTAAATGCCTAAATGTGAAAATGGCTTAAGACCAAATTGGTCTTATCCCATTACATGGCTAAGGCCATGTTTATTACCCATTACTCCCATTTCTCATTTTTTGCCATTTTAATACTTCATTTCCCACTTCATTTAATTTATTCACATTTTTAACATTACACTCCTCATTTAGGACTCTTGGGTCCCTATTTGACATTTTTACTAAATTTATTTGGCTCCTATAAAATTTATGGTTTTTTTTATTTGTCATTTTTCTTACTCATTTAAACGCCAGAAAAAATATAATTTAATTTATTTTACACCTTGAACATGTTATAAAATTGTTAGGGTATTGCAACAACTCTCCTCCTTAAAAGAAATTTTGTCATCGGGAATACCTTCATTAAACAATCGAGGTATTGTCGCGCATAACCCTTTCGTTTCCCACGTGGCTTCCTCTGCTTTTATGGTTTCTCCACAAAGACTTTAACTAACGGGATTTGTTCGTTCACAACTTCTTCACTTCTCGAGCCAAGATCTCCACTGGCTCTTCTTCATACGTTAAATCCGATTTAAGCTCAATCGTCTCTAAAGAGACTACATGAGACGGGTCTGATTTATACCTCCTCAACATTGACACATGGAAAACATTATGGATCTTTTCCAACTCTGGAGGTAAAGCTAATTTGTATGACACTGGACCCACTTTCTCTATCACCTCATATGGCCTAATGAACCTAAGGCTCAACTTGCCATTTTTCCCAAATCTCATTACTTTCTTCCAAGGCAATACTTTCAAAAACACTTTTTCGCTGATCTCATATCGAATATCCTTTCTTCTCATGTCAACAGATTTTGTCTACTGCATCACTTTCAATCTTTTCAATCATTTTCACATTTTCTTCGCTTGAATCAAATCTGGCTAATCACTTCTTTCACTTAACTCACCCAACACAATGGTGTTTCGTATTTTCTTTAGTAGCAGCCTCATAAGGCGCCACCTAATACTCGACCGGAAGCTATTATTATACACAATTCGACTAGAGGGATGTACTATCCCAACCACCCGATAGTCGATCACACAACTTCTTAGCATACCTTCCAACACTCGACTCACTCTTCCGATTAAGTCCATCTGGCTCAGGTGGAACGCAGAAGGGAAATTCGCCAGCACCCAAAGCCTCTTGCAACTTTCCCCAAAATCCTCGAGCTAAACCTCGAATCTCTATCTAAATGATCATATTGGTCCTATGTAACCAAACTACTTTATGTAAAGCTCGCACTTGTCAAGGAATAGCTCCAGACTCACCGGTAGGGGAAGTTGAGATGACTTAGTCAATCGTCTAGCACGACCCAAACTCGAATTTCATGTTTCATTCCCTGCTAACGGTAACTCAACCACAAAATACATCAGGATTCGGTCCCATTTCCATTCGGCATTTTAGGGTCGGAATAATCCCAAAGGAACTTGGTGTTTTGCCTTCACTTTTCGACACACCATACACTCGTCACAAATTCGACACATCTCTTTCATTCGACCACCGCGATGAAGTCTTTAACCTCACGCACTGTACACAGATGCATACATAGCAAAAGATCCCCTATGTGCCTCTTCAAGTATGGATTTCTTCAACTCATCATCATTGGATACACAAACCCGATCTCTATAATACACAAATCCATCCTCGTTCACTGTAAATTTAGTTTCTTTCTCCTTTCTACTATGATTTACAATTGCAGCTATTTTCTCATCATTATTTTGTGTCTCTAGCACCTTGCTCAACAATCCTGCCTTATACTAATCCCTACTATTGCAATCATTATCCGACATAGTGACAATGAGCATTCAACGCTGAAGCATTTGTAATCGACTTTCACTCAGAGCATTTGCTACTACATCGGGCCTTCCCGACGAGAATGATCACACAATCATAACCCGATCAATTCCATCCATCTACGTTTGTCTCAAGTTAAGCCTCTTTGCGAAGGTAAATACTTAAGACTTTTGTGATTGGTGTAGATGAAACACTTTTCTCCATAAAGATAGTGTCTCCATATTTTAAATGTGAACACACTAGCGACCAATTCCAAATCATGCGTAGGGTAGTTCTTTTCATGCGACTTCAACTACCTCAAGCGTGCCAACACTTTAATTCCTCGCATAAGGACACATCCAAGTCCATTTAATGAAGCATCACTAAAAATCAAGTATTCTTCACCATAGGTCGGCTGAGTAAGAACCTGTCTCGCTTAAGAATCTTCAACTTTTCAAAGCTAGCTTGACACTTTCACTCCACTCAAATCTCATATTTTCCTGAGCACCTGTCATCGGGTTACAAATTATCGAAACCCCTTAACGAACATTCTGTAGTAACTTACCAATCCCAAGAAACTACGCACTTCCATGACATTTCTCGGTGGTTTCCATTCAATAATCACCTCTATCTTCCTTGGATCCACTCAAATTCCTTCTTCCGATACAATGTGTCCAAGAAAGGACACTTCTCTCAACCAAAATTCACATTTGCTCGCCTCAGTATATAACCTGCCTTTTCTCAAGGTTTCTAGCACTACTCGAAGGTGTGTATCATGATCTTCTCGATCCATTGAATACATAAGGATGTCATTTATAAACACCACGACAAATTGATCTACATACGGTAGGAAAACACGATTCATTAAGTCCATGAAAGTCGCCGGTGCATTTGTCAACCCAAACGACATTACAAGGAACTCATAATGTCCATACTGTATTCTGAACGCCGTCTTATGCACATCTGCATCCTTAATCCTTAATTAATGATACCTAGATCGCAAGTCAATCTTCAAAAAGACACTCTCACCTTTTAATTAGTCGATTAAGTCATCAATCTTGGGTAACATATATTTTTTTCTTCAATCGGCCATTTTGTTCAAGAAATTTATAATCAACACACAACCAAGCGCACTAACTTTCTTCTTTCTTCTTTAACAAAGAGCACCGGTGCTCCCACAGATACACTGCATGAACAAATCCTTTCTAACAACTCTTGCAACCGAAACTTCAATTCTTTAACTCCACCGAGCCATTCTACGTTGTAATGGATGCCTGAGCTGCACCTAACAACAATAATCGCGAACTCAATCTCTCATGGAGCAATCCTAGCAACTCCTCCGCATAATCACACTGTGTGGATGTCCGATAAGCCAGGCTCGCCTTCGTGACAATCACATACGCCAAGCAGTTTACACCCCTTCAAACCATCGCTTTAGCAAGAGGTGGCGATATCACATTAGAGAGGTGGTTCGACCTTCATGATAAAAGTCACTTACTCGCCACTCGCTGTCCTTGGTCACTCCCTTCATTCTACAATCAACTACTCACTTCGTGTCGACAACCAATCCATCCCCAATATCACATCAAACTCTAAACAACTTGACTGGGATCTTCCTTAAACTCATACTCTCGTATTCTAATGAGACAATCTCTATAGACTCTATTCACAACGACACTCTTGGGGCTTGAACTTTCCATGCTTACCTATTAAGACTGATAAGATCCGCATCAGAGTCATGTCATCCTTTATATGCAAATGCAATGCATGTCATAAACAATTTCAAAATCATTTACAAAAATTTCAAAATCATTTTGTAGAACCGCATAAACCTAGGTTCTAATACTAAAATAGCGCCCATTGCACTACCAATACTTTTACTTTTTAAGATATATTAAAAACACCAATACAAATACAAATACGTTTTCAATAAAGTAGCTCTATTCTACTTATGCTCTGATACCAAAATAATATGTAACACCCTTTTTTTTTTTATAGCAATTTAACCATAGCTCTGATACCAAAATAAGTCCAATGCTACCCGATATGAATACAAATATGTTTTTGTATACCGTGAAATATATAATAATATGCATCAAAACATTTGCGATAAGCCCATCATTTTGGGATAAATCCCACATTTGTACAATATGATATTATATGCCCTTTTCAATTAGATCATTTACAAAATATATTAGAGTTTTCAATATCAAAACATTTACAAAATAAAATCAGAGTTTATACAAAATGGTCAAATCCATTTCCATGAATGTACGGTTGGATCTTACTTCAACACCACGGTAAGCTTCGACGTTGACTTAAATCTCGCGGCCTTGTCCCTCGCACTGCCTTCGATACTACAAGAATGACAAAACAACTCTAATCATTTCATGCTTAGTGGTTCTATACAATTATCTCTTCATTTCAGTTTAAATCAATTCATGCAATGTTTATAAAAAATGCTTTTGTACATTTTTCAATGACCAATGCAGTACAATGAATATATATATATATATATATATATTACATTCAATTACAATTAATTTGTCATTTCAAGTTATGCAATTTCATATGCACTAAATCATTCAAGTAACAAATCATGCACTTTTCAATCTCATTATCATTTTGTCCTTATCGAATTTAACATATGCTTTCGATGCACAGGATAATGAATCATCTAAGACATTCCGCCAAGTTGCAGCTGATATAAAAAACTGGCTTTTTATAACACAAGATGGTACCGCTCGGGTCAGCGATTGGTTATTAAAAATCAATTTCGTGAACACTACCGATATTATCCCGCTAGGCTACGGATCAGAGTGACACGTCATTACATTCAGCGTAGTACTGCTAATTTGACCCTTATTGGTATACCATTCTATCCTTAACTTGAATTTAACGGTTAACATTTTTTTAAGGGCATTCAAATCATTCAATACAATTTACAATAGTGTATATACATTTGGATACAATAATTTATTTTTTCAACACTCATGTAAATTTTCATATGCAATTTATTTCGTAGTCGGTTGTCTCAAATCAATTTAAAACAAATCAATATGCAATTTATCATAAATCATTTTAATATTTCATAATATTTCATAATCAATTTTGAAACAATGAAAGAAGAGTGTAGAACAAACTTTCACAAATTTGAAACAAGAGAGAGATTGAAGAACAAACTCAAAAAGGTTGTCGCTCTTTGATTCCTATCCTCGGAATCCTGTTCTTCGATCAAGCTTCCTCGTCACCAACCCCTAATCCATCACAAATATGTCACAATTAAATAAATAAACTCCAAGAAAGAAAATCAGTCAGGTATCTCTAGGATTTTTTGGTTGTGGTTGATGTCTACCCAATACTCCTTCACTTGCAAAATTTTTCTGGGGACACATGAGCCATATTTTTCTCATGATTCCTTCAAGAAAATGATAGCTTTATGATTCTATTTTTAGTAGGAATTGGAATAATCTCATTTGGATCACCCAAACTCAAGTACAACATTTTAACGCCAAACTAAAGGATATGCCCAAATTTCACTAGATCACCTACTGTTATTTTCGATTTTGGGGTCTTAACTCATAAATGGGTAATGTTCCTTCACTAATTTGACACCTATGTGGTTCTGTTTCTTCTCCAATTGGAATCATCCAATTTGGATCACCAAAACTCAAGTTATTGCATTTTACATCTAGATTACTCTAATTTGGTAAAAACAGACCGTACATAGCTTCAATTTGATAGATTTCTTTTGGAACTTTTAATATACTTGCTACACTTCCTTCAAATAAATTATTTCTCTTCTAGAAGTCTATTTACCTAGAATTTTGAATCACTAATTTGGGATGAGGAAATCAACTTATGGCCAAACACCATAACTACACCTAAAACAAAGCATACCCATAAGCTACCCGAAACTCACCTTTAAACCCATATTAGGGAACTTTAGGGTTACAATTTTCTTCTGGTCCCTTATATACACTATTTTACCTAGCTCATATGGTTCTTTAACAATTGGAATCACTGCGTTTGTATGATTATAACTTAACCTATAGCCAAAACAAGAACAGGGTTTTTGAAAAAAATTTGACAGCAACTCCTTTGAAAACCTCACCATGTCCTTTTACACAAAAAAATTTCAAACCAATCCAAACCAATCAAAAAACAACTAACACAACTTAGAGCAACCCCCAAAACTTGTTTACAACCAATACAAATACTTTCATTAAAATTCGGGGTTTCGCCAACCCAACACAAGAAAAGTTAAAAGTTGCGCCGTTTCCATACCTTTAATCTTTTGATTCTTCAATACCAAGCATCCTTCTTCCTCTTGATCTCTCAAACTCTTGGTTACTTCGAGAAAAATCACCAATCTCCTTTCTCCACAAGTCCTAGCTCTCTCTTTCTCTCTCAAAACGGAAATACCCAAATGTGAAAATGGCTTTCTAAGACCAAAATTGGTCTTTAATCCCATTACATGGCTAAGGCCATGTTTGGCTACTCCATTAATTCCTATTTCTCATTTTTTCCATTTTAACACTTCATTTCACTTTTATTTCATTTTATTCATATTTTTAACATTACACTTCTCATTTAGGACCCTTGGGTCCCCATTTGACATTTTTACTAAATTTATTTTGTTCCTGTAAAATTTCTGGATTTTTATCATTTTTCGTTTTTACTCATTTAAATGCTGGAAAAATATAATTTAATTTATTTTACACCCTAAAGATGTTATAAAATTGTTATGGTATTTTTAGGGTGTTACAACCTGAGCTTCCGCCTTGGCTTCCTCCCTTTCTTGTTCCACCCCCGTCCTCTCTATGCTCTCCTTGGCCTTCCGCTCCCAATGCTTGGCTCTACCCATGGCCTTGCCTAGGCCATCTTCCAAGGCCTGGTGCTTGAGGTCGTAGATTCCAGGCATAGCTGCCGCAGCCCCAAGACGCCCAATCCAGGTGAAGCTCCTCAATGTCGTGGCGTGCTATGTTCTGATAGCTGTGACAAGCCAGGAAAGGGAAAGGTGTTAGAAGAAACTAATGAGACGGACGCTAAAACAATTATAAGCCTAACCATACCAGCTCAACCGTCTCATTGAAGTCATGGTAGCGAATATGCATCCCGCCCCGCATTCAAAGACCGGTGTGGTAGAGCTCATGCATGGCACATAAGCGCCCCTCCCATTAAAAAGGGTTCAACTGGGCTGATGATAGACTAGGAAAGATTCGACCCTGGCAATACGTCCACATGGGTGATCCCACTTTATCGATTTGACCGACAAGTTCCCAAGATCACAAATTGTTGTGGCCTCGTCATGGGCCGCCAATTATAAGTGAAACTTACCTAGCAGAGAGCAGAAGACAACGATTGTCTCTATGTGAGGAGCCTCGCCCATAGCATTATCGTGGTTAGGAAGGTCCCCTACATCCCATCCCAACATGCACAAGCCTCCCGAGAGTCATCTTAAGACCTTCCAAACTGGTAAAGGGCATCTGGGAGGCTCATTTCAGGAGTCAACAACAATTGTCATTCGCACCTCCGAGCTTCCTTCATCCCGGGCTAGACCTGTCACACGCTTTTCGCTAGATACTCGTGAGCCAAGGGTAGCCCCCGAGCATTAGTCGCCCACAGGCATTCGCGTGGCAACCAAAGAATGAGATTCAGACATATTGTCCTCCCTCTCCTTAGCTGGGTCACTAACGTTTGGATCCACCTAATCCACAAAGCCCTCTAATCCCACACCAGCGGCTATGATCTTGCCCTTCTTCTTCTTTTTCGCAACCTAAGGGGTAAGTCAAGAATCTTGTTCATCCAAAGTTGATTGCCCGGGCCTAACAAAGTTAGCCGAGGTTTCTTGAGTAGTCTCACCTTGAGGCTCTTGAGTGGACCTCGCTTGTACGTAATCACCTGGGATTGACTTAGAGGGCTCTATAAGAGTGAAGTGTTCGCCCTAACAAGCCCTCAAACGGGCGGGGGATGATGAGAACTATGTAAGGGAAGGGGCTGGTGCCTAATTCCCATATAAGCTCCTTAGCGTGATAAGAGGAGGTCATGGCTGGGCCCTCCCCTTCTGGTCTCTAAAGCCAAGCCACGCGCCCGACCGGGGTCTCCACCTAGCTAACCAACCCGGCCTTTGCCTACGCTACCATAAAATTTTTAAAAGAAGAACATGTCAAAAAAGAAAAATTTCCAAAATAAGGGCATATCAAAACAAACTAGCCAGAGGAGCATGTCCTACCAAGCTTCGAAACAAACTCGGGAATGGGGAGAGACTGATTCATGTCAAAGGAAAAAGCCCTAGAGAGTTCTTGACACCTCATACCACCTGACTCTAACCAAAACAACCCCTTTCGCTTTGGTCTTGGGGGAGTCCGGGAGCCCGGTTACAAATTGTAGTAAGGGGCTATGGGCCAACATAGATAGGTGGCCTCCAATCCCAAGCTTCAAAGTGTAAATAAAACAAATCTCTACTAGCGAAATATCCAATTGGTAGATAAAGTTTAGCACATTACAATTGATAAGAATCCGAAAGACATTCAGATGTACGAGTGCAGGAGGTGCCCTAGTGAAGTGTAGGAACTGCTTCACCAAAGAGGGGACAAAGAGCAAAGTCCACAACAAAGCACTTCTGGGTAAAATAACAAGATTATCCTGTCATCCATCACGAGGTAGCCGTGCCATATGACATCTCCAACTGGATGGCAATGTGGATTCTGTCTCGAAGGACCCCAAGTCCTATACAAACATAATAACAACTAGGTCAGCGAGCCTGGGGCGGCTTCCCTGGGAGTCCTTCATCTCCCGATTTGACTTGTCGAAGCCTCTTCGTGACCTCACAATCTACATGCAACAACAGATAGTTGGGATCACCAAAGGACAAAAAAATCACAAGGCTCCACTCCGCCAATGATGAAACCTAAGAACACCACCGACAAATGATTAGTTCAGATCCTCATTAAGAAACGAGAACTTCTAACCCAAAATACTTGACAAACAAAGACGCAAAAACACAAGGAGGGCACATGTAAACAAAGCTTCCGAGAAAATCATCGAAAAATTGAAAGTAAGAGAGGGACTCTCCGAAGACCCCTTGAAACAAAGTTTGCAAAAGCACAAGAGAAAGAAATTGCAGAACTGCAAAAGGCTTGTGAAGCCGTGACGCCCCAAAACCTGGGTCCACACAACGATCAACCCGTGGAATACTCGTGGATGTCGGGTTACCCGACACCACTCACGAAAATCGAGCAGAGTCTCCTTGTACCCGAGCTTTGACCAAGCGTACAACCTGTCCCAATAATCAACAATGACCACACAGGGTCTATATGCGAGTAAAATAATGGCCACTTGGGCCCCTACATCAATACTCAAACATATAAGCACATGACTATAAAACCATAGTCCATAAGAGTTTAAATTACATCACTCTTATACAAATAAATACAACCCATATATATTTACAAAATATATATTAAAGCCACAATCCGACTTTCTTCATATGCAATCTCACGCCTGTCACCGTCCCGCACCTCGACCTATAATTCGAAAGGGGTCCCACGACGGGGTGAGCAAAACCTAGTAGTGATAATCTCCTACAAAGGCTACTCCCCACCTAAGTGCACATGCAATGGTCGCATAATCAAACACACATCCAAGTGCAACATACACATGTCTACCTGAATGTCTACATGCCATGAATGAGACTCGACTCACCATGCCCCATGTACCGAGCTCACCCCGGCTCCATCACTCAATATGTCATTAAGTAATATCCTCGAAATACCATCGACTGCCTCACACAGATACGCCAATCGCGACAACCGCTGCCTGTATTACCAATGACCCATATCGAGTCTCACCTACTCCACACACCTAATGCAAGTGTCAATGGGCAACAAATCCCAAGTCAACTTCGACTCTATCACATGTTCCTAAGTCATGTGACAAACACGATCCGCAGGTCTTCTTTGGCAATATAACTCTTCTGGGTGATACCGCAGTCTCTTACACCCGCATGCAACTATGATATCGCTGCCCACACTCCATACGCCGAAGCCTCACGACTCCCTCAAACATGCATTTTGCCATGAATGAAAACCATTTCCAAACAAAGGTATTTTGTTTTTAACAGCGGGACAACCCTCCGATATAAATAGTGACAGACTTATAATCTATTTTGTGACAACCCTTTCATGTATATCAACTGGGTAGATTCACGATATTATATGGACAACCTCCATGTATATCAATCAAGGCACTTCTAATGATTGATATTATATGGACAACTCCTCCGATGTTGTAGTGACACACTCCGATAAATAATATTGGCTGGTCAACCCTCCAAATACCCCTCTCAGAAACCTCCTCACGCACTCACTCCCATTATCACTCTGTGGTGCCCTAAAGGCATATGAAATGCAATGAGCCATTTCCATTTTCTTAACCCGTGCGACTCATTTGAACGTTGTCTTATTAATCAAGCCCACTAATCAACACCCTACGCGGTGTTGATCCACAACCGTGTACTCACGACAAACCATCAAACACCTAACACAGTGTCGATCTCAACTATGCACTCACACCTAATTTCTAGGTTACCCCAGTGCATATGGAATGCATGATGCCAATTCCAACACATTCATTCTAATATATTCACATGCATATATATTAACATAATTAATCGCATAAAACATAATATGCAAATTCACAATCAATTACACCAAAATTAGCCTTTCTCCACATGAGCTCAATTAACAAACACGATCAATTCATTTTGAATCACTCAACCATACACATTTTCACACAAAAAAATAATTTCGTGTCACTATTCATATTACTATTCACATTACTATTCACATTATTCATTTTATAGTAATAACACATAAAATGGCCCAACTCTAGGACCCATATAAAACAAGACACTTTCGTCCTTCACTAAGCTCATCATCGAATATCGCGGATACCAAACACACCACAAAAACTCAAGACATCGGGCCCCGAGAAAACCAAACTCTACATACCGGGATCGTTTGAAAATAGTCCTCGGTACCCTGGCTATGACTGCCTAAAACAATTTCAAAATTCAACAACTGTTTCTAAAATAGTCTCAAATTAAGTTCCCATCGTTCAAAAATAGTCCCGGTAATTCCTACACTCACCAAAAATTTCGAGGACTCGAAATTTACGGTTCATTCTAAGCCACCTAAACTATTAAATAGCCTTTAGGCTAAAAATAACACAAGTAGGAAAATTCCCTACCTCGTGGAGTTTGACGAAACTCTAAGATTTTGGTGTCCACGCGTAGCTCTTATCGCGTAGATCAACTTTACCTTCAGCCCCGACGAAACCTACCATCCGATTTTCGTAAATCTAAGAAAGAAACAAAGAAAAGAAATAATAAAAAAATAAAATATCTCCACTACTTTTTTCTTCCGTCTCTTCTCACTTGACTTTATACTTTTCTTTTATTATTATTATTATTATTATTATTATTATTATTTTAGATACATGATTCATATTGTTTTATTTGGATTTTTTTTTTCAGTTCACTTTATTTTAAATGAACTTAGCTCTGTCATTTGATTTCCGAGATTTTCGTAAAATCTCTGGCCCTCGTAAGTCATCGACGACTTATCACCCGTAAAATCATAAAATATTCTGGATTGTCCTTTAATTCAATGAAACCTTTCTCTGGTCATCAGATTTATCGGAGACCGAATTTAACTATAAAATTGCTTCATCATTCGAGATCTAGAGAAAGTTCGGTTTTCAACCGAAATTACTCATGACTCTTCGTAAAAATTGAATTTTTCTCGCTTTACGTAAAAACAGCAAAAAGGCGCATTTGGGAAGTTTCCAAGCACTATATAGGGGTGAAACATCAATGGCATGAATGGGCGCCTGAACATCATGTGTCGCAGATTATTAGGAAACGCATAATTTCCCACGCACTTTGTTTCCAAACACGCTCACCTTTCAACGCTGCTCGATGTGTGCATCGATTTTCCCACCCAACTTGCATCTAAGGTATAACATGATTTTCCAACCGAAAGACAAAATTCCACCAAGGAAAAGGGGGCATCATGGGTACCCATGGGTTTTAGACCCACTACTTACGGGCCCAAGGTCGATCACCCATGTCAGGAAGTTTGACCCAAGCCCACAAGACTTGATCTCGTCTCGACCTGGTGGCATCGTGGTCTGGTATAAACCTGCAAAAAATAAGGGATCCGAAGGCGGTGTACCGATCGCCTTTCCGATGCTTAAGTTAGCAAAAGGACGAAGAAGAAGGAAAATGAAGTAGGGTGATTAAGGTTGCATACCTTTCCCTCGTGGGAAGTCTTTGTTTTGTACTCGAATTTTCCCTTGATTCTTGGAGAGATAATCTTGTGATTTTTGTGGTAGAATCTCTCATTCCTTATCAAAGACTAATTATCCTTAATTTTTGGAGAGATAATATCTCCAACTTAGTGATAAAATTTGACTTTCCTTATCAAAGACCAATTCTCCCTCAATTTTTGGAGCCATATTGGGGTTTGAACCAGGCAATGGGCCCGTGCGGATGCTGGGCCTATTGGATAGTGGGTTTTTGGCCCAAAAGCCATGGTACTCACAATGCCCCCTTTTTTTCCCGTCTAGAATATCATGGTTTCTTGGGCGGGGAAAAATACTTGTGTGTCATGACCCGTAGTTTGGGAAGCTGGAGGTGATTAATGCACATATGTTCTAAGGCGCATGTTACCAGAAAATACTGTGTTCCCGATGGTGTATTTAATGCTTCTTAGGAACTCATCCCTATATATATGATGGTGAATTTAGCAAAATCTATGCGATTTCCAACAGATTTCTCTTCCGTTAGCTTATCCCCCATTGAAAGTAATTCTTCTGTGACAACGGTATGGAATAATGGTGGGTGGAGATTTCCAAAAGCCTATGTCGTCGCTTGTTTCTTATGGATATTGTGTGTTTGGAAGATCACTGCCTATGTTGGACTCATCGTACGCCCTGCACGAGGCCTACCTACGCCTAATATCACCTCTTCGAACTCTTCACAAGCTCATGATCGGCTAGAGGGTCATGGATATGGGCCTCGATTATGCTGCTGCCCCTTTTCGTAGAGTTACAGGTTGGGGCTATCGTCTCCTATGATGGCGCCTAGGGCTATGAACACGCAGACGTAAAGTCGAGATAAGGGAAATTTCAAGGTGTTAATGCATTCTTTTCTCTTCTTCTTCTTTTCATTTCTTCTTTTTCTTCTTCCTTCTGTCTCTACTTTCTAATTCTACTTTTTTAGCCTTTTTCTAATTATATACCTTGAGTAATGCTTATCGGGATATTTTGTAAGGGATCCACCAAGCGTTGTTCAATATGTTTGTCTTCGTTTCATGTAGCTATTTGCCATATTTTAATAAAATCGGGTTGGGAACATTGATGTACTAATTTTCTATTTCCTCATTCTTCAGATTCAATAGAGGAGATGGTTATCTGAAGGGGGCTCCTGAGAAGCCTTTATTGGTTTATGAAGATGATTTATCACATTCCTAGATGTGGTTGAGCCTGTCATTCGGGCTGCTAATGTGCCCGAGCCACTGATGAACAAGCTCAGTGCCTACTACCAGACGTATTAAGCCCATAGGGCTCACTTGTTTTTCCTATGCCCTAGAAGGTGAAGTGTTTTCCGAATACGAAACATTGGGGGGAAAGGAGCATGTTTCCTGATATTGTGGCTGATCCATCGGTGTCATTAATGCACCTGTACATGCCTTACCCTATATAAGAGCAGTGGGACTCGAAGGTCAGTTCTTCGGCTATGCCTTTGCTTGAAAGTACCCATTTTCTATAAGACTCTAAATCTTTTGGTGAAGGAGCCGCTAGAGGATCCCCCGGGTCCTTTTTTGTCTCCTCGATTGTGCTTTTTCTATCACTGGCTTAACTTTACGTGGGATCGTTCGTTGTTTTGTTTCGCTTATTGTTTTCACTACTTTAGGTTCCGGATCGAAGCACACGGCTTTGAGATGCACCTAGGCTTGTGGGTTTCAACAGCTTTGTAAAACTTCGTGGATTTTTGAACCCGCGATTGCTTTGGTAGGATATTGTCGAGTTGATCTCCCCCTTTTTCTTTTTTGTCGTCTGCTTGCAAAATGGTGAGAGATCAAGAAGAGACTTCCACCAGTCAGGTTGGGCACAGGAGAGGGCCTAGCCGGGAGTTGCCTTCTGCAAGCAGCCTTGTCTCTTCCATGTCCATGGAGGAGTTGAGATCCTACTACCAAATTCCTGACAGCATTAGTTTAGAATTTTTAGACGGTCCAGCTGCTTCGATGGTAGGAGAAGTTGATAGCACCGTCTATTTTTACCTTCCGGGAGCAATTGCCTGTACCGATCACTTCCGTGTCGCTGTCATTGGTGAAGCGTTTATACGCCTCCCGGCACCTCTCGCGCTTATCCATCCGAACGCTATTCAGATTCTGATGGGTTGTAGTGTGCTTAACATTCTCTACCGGCTAGGTATCTCGCCGGGTGGAGATTCGTTTGTTTACATGTCAAGCTTAGACTGGGTAGATTTGTCGATGTCCGCCCATAATCCAAGTGCTCTAGTTTGGTAACCTAAGCCCCGATTCCCCTAAGACCGAGGGTAGTAATGTCTTGGCCAAGGGTCTCTGGTATGAGATGCCCAGCCTGACTTCATTTAACGTGAATCAATCGGGTACTTCCATTTTTTTAGCTAGAATGCAACCTATGCTCTACTAGGTGGATTATGTGTATAATTTGACTCTCTATTTTCGATGTCATTCCGCATAAGTGTAGGTGAGGTCAATTGCAACAGCTAGAATGAGAACAATAGGCGGTTGTTGAGAGGTCAGAGTGTAGCGTAATCATGAGTCACACAAGAATTATAGAGAGTTAAAGCGGAAAACCCTTCCAGAGTATTATCCCTACTTGTCGAGGTCATCGAGGGGCGCATTGCCTCGCCAATCTCTTGAAGTTGGTCCCAGGCAACTCCTCTCAACCCATTCCTGCTCAAGATGACCAAACAAAGGCCGCTACAAGGACCTTAATGAGGTCTGCTTGTGTTGCCCAACCTTAAAGTCCAAGCAGCGGTTGCCCCTGTCACTAGTGATGAGACAAGGGCGTGACAATCAAAGGCAGCCGACGTCGGGTTAGACGATTTTTTAGATTGGACGGGACTGGTCGATAGTGAGCCCGCCGAGGAGGAAGAAATATTTAGCCTTGTTGAGGGGTTTACTACACTGAGCATGATCGCCACGACCCAGAGGGTGGAGACACCTTTAGTTACGGGAGAGAAGTGACTTCAGCGGCCCCCGACGAAGGCTCATGACAAAGGCCATAGTCTCAAGTGAACTTATATCCGATTCCATCACCTCGCAAGCTCGGGTTTGCCTCTAGACGCTGAGGTCTGATGTGAGTCCCTCCAAGTGTTGGAAGAGTTGAATTGGTGCCCCATCAAGGGTAGTTATTACTTCCAAGACCTCCACCTGCCTATCATTCGACCAAGTAAAGAAACGGTTTCCGACCGAAAGCAAGCACGTATGCTCCCCCACCTAGAGGGTTCATCCCGACGGATATGCGCCTTATATCTTGAGAACGTGGTTTAAAATTGTCCATCGTTTGGAGCCCCCAATCGAGGAGGAATCTTCACACGCACACAGACTAACTAGATCCGACCATTTTCTGATGCTCCTCAAGCACTGGGCCACCGTATACTTCCATCTCGTCCCATTTATATTGATAATGTGAACCCTAAGATCCATATTTCATGAAGGGTAGAACGTAAATTCTGGTCAAAATCAAATTTTCTAGATCTCGGATGACGAAACAGACTTCACCGTTGAAATTGTCTCGCGAAATCTAGCTACCATGTCGAATTTCATTGAATCCCAGACAGTCGGAATTTCACACTTTTCAAGGCACCAAAGGTAGTGCGGGACACTTGGCGCATTTTGAGTGGCTCAAGATGAGACATGTGTTAAGTGGAGAGCTAGTCAAACAATGAGCTCACAATATGAGAGACAAATGGCACTCAGAGGGATAAACCCATGTAAATGGATATGGATGGTGATCCAAAGGATCAATAGAAGGATTGCTACATAAGAGGAGAAAGAGAGAGAAAGAGCGAGAAAGAAAGAGAGTTTAGAGAGAGAGGCTCTACCTTATCTCTAGATTTCCCGAAGATCGGTCCGTCGAATCCCGGAGAGACAAGAAGCAAAGTTGACCCCCACTACAAGAACTATGCAAAGCAGAATTCAAGACAGGAGTTTCGCAACCCGAAGTGGGGTCTTCCAACTGTTATTTTTGTTTAAAATCCATGAAAATATTTGGTGTGCTGTGATAGTCTGAATGGCTATATAATCGCCCAAAGAAATGTAATCATATTGATCATGAATCATCATGACAGCTTCAATGGTCGACCGAGACGTTAAGACAATCCGAAACCCATTTATTCGGATTGAGAGTGTCCAAGGATAAAAATTGTTTACTGTCATGCTTGAGATGAGTAGCATGAATGATGTGTGGAATGATGTGTTAATGCATGCTAATTTGATAAGCACATTATTGTTTGAATTATATGGAATATAATCGTGTAAGAATCGAATATATTAATTAGTATCATCGGCATTCACGTGTAATGGGTACATCACAATAGCTCTAAAAGTGAAAGTAATCGTATGGTCGCTCACCATTCTTGGTGAATGTGTGGTGAGCTCAAGCGCTTTGGACGAATGCCATCAAATGACTCACGCTCAATTCATAAAATGAAATAAATATTTATGTGTGTCAAAGAGCAAGAAGGGTTGTTAACCCTGTGAAAAGCTCCAATCTGGGCGTGAGACCAAGAACATCCAAAAGGTCCCAGATGTGGTGTGAGAGACACTGCGGGTGCTAGCTCCAGTACTTCAGGTAAGAGACCGTTATGTGTCGAAAAGTTCTCGTTGCTCCAAAAGAAAACACACTCTGCCAGGTTATCACTTAGACTTTGAGTCATGAAAGGAGTCGGGGGCACTGGGATTAGTTAACACCCGTCGCACTCAGACAAGGTCAGGAGTCGACAAAGGCTCGTATAATCTTAGTCATTGAACATTATACGCTTGTCACACTTGGTAATAGCATGTGTGAGGAAGTCCGTGAGTGACTGGAATATGTGCATGAAAACATCTCATGCATGATATAAGTCATTCCATATAAACTAAAATTGCATGGAATGTGGATGTTTCAGGTCAGGACATCAGATGCATTTTTTAGGTGGGGACTAGCCCTTGTAGAAGAATTCAACTATTGGGCATTGCTCACCCCGTCGTGGGATCCCCCTTTCAGGTACAGAGAGTATTCAGGAAGAAGGCGCTCACTAGAGGCCGCTTTTGAGAAGAAAGCCGACATGTGGCTTAGAATATATATTTTTGTAAACATATGGAAACCTCTAATTCATACGTGCTTGTATAGGAGTAATTAACTCTTGAAACTATTAAAATATAGTTATTATATTTTGGTGAGAGATGTGTCCACGGCCATTTTTACTCATGTTTGAGTCTCGGTCAGAGAGACACTCATTTTATGGCATTGAGACACTAATGGCTACATGTATTCCGTGAGTCGACGTCGTCAACTGACCCTGCTCGGGGGCGTCGCTGCATAAGGAGGACTCAGCCTGTGGTCGGCGTGATGGGATGCTCATCCGCATCACAACTTCAACCCGATCGGGTCAATTGGTAAGTGTCGATTCTGAAGACGTGACTACCGCTTTGTATAAAAATTTCTTAACCTCAGTATTTTTAAGTCATATGCCATCAAACATGGCTCGCCAAAGATCGAGTTCCAGTTTTGCCTGGATGAAGCCGAGAAACTGCGACTTTATGCCTAATCGACTGCTTCACATCATTGGGACCCCAACCACCTTTGGCTCAAGGCGTGAATCTTCATCGACCAAAAAAGAGGCCGTAGATGGTGCAAGCGTATCCAAGCAGAAAGAAAGAGACAGTCCGGCGGCATGGCGGCCCGCTTAGTGGCTATGGCAGCAAGTACAAAGCTAGGTGGTTTATCACCCAAGGCCCTAAATTCTTTGGCAATTGCAGAAGAAGGTGAGCACAGGCCAGAGGTTGAAATCGCTTGCTTAGAGGCCGAAGTTCGCCCAAGATAGGTCGAGCGGAACGTCGCTTTTGCTGGAGCTCAAAGCGTCAAAACGTGAGGTGTCTTCCTCTGTATGCTCAAGGGAAGTGCGATAAGGAAGATACGGTGGAAGACAGTGATCTCTCGATCTCATCTTTTCTTACGACTCACGGGTGTTGCGATTCCAAGAACAACACCCGAGGATTGGTCTGCCATCCCATGGCATGCCCGACTCCTCAAACCCACTTCCTCCAAAAATTTTCACAACCCGAGGTGCCCCCAACCCTGGGGCAACATAAGGCCAGACGCTGTGTGCAAATATGAGACCCAAAGGGGGTGTCGTTGCTAAAGAATAGGGCCTTCTTTCATATGTTAGCTTCGGCTATCTTGGAAAACTTTGCAAGTGGCGTCGCTTTGGCCACATATGAACTTTATTTGTAATTTATGGTGGCACTTTACGTATTTTAATGAAATTTGAAAATTTCAACCAGGCGTGAGCATTGTTTATCAAGAACTCTAATAGGATAGCAACCATGTTTAGAGGATTCTAGCCGACAACAACCATATTTCGATCTCTTAGGCACCACTCTGATAACAAATCAGATTCTGCCCCCAGATGCCAATCGATTGTATCAACCGTATCCGATCTTCCAAATGCCAGTCGGATAATAAACGTATATGGACTTTTAGATGCCAGCCAGACAACAACCATACTTGGACTTTTAGATGCCAGTCGGACAACAACCGTGCCTGGGATTTTAGATGCCAACCGGACAACAACCGTATCTGGACTTTTAGAAAGAAGTGACTATAGGTTTTAAGGGGAAATGTGTAAAGGATAATATTTTATTGATGATAGTTTCCTCAAAGAATAAACTATTGATAATACTTCTTGAGGTGCTGGCATTCCACATTATGGGAGCAGCAGTCCCGTCTAGTCTGCTCAGCAAGTAAGAACCGACTATCCCTACTTGGACCACCGTGTATGGGCCTTCCTAATTAGGCTGAAACTTCCGTCTATTGAGTTAGACGTGTTTTCGAAAACCCTTCTTAGGACAAATTCCCCGCTGAACGACGCTTTACACGTCTGGTCAGGCTAACTTGCTAACCTTTGGTCGGTATGAAGCTACGCACACCGCCACCTCCTCAAGTTCATCAATCAGGTCCGTGTCTTCGATTTTACGGCTTCGTTGGCTGCTTCCTTAGGAACCGAATTGTGGCATTCGATTATGGGGGATGATAGCCTCCATCCCATATGTGTGAGGGCGAACTATGATTCCTCATCTACTTACTTACCGGTTGTTTCAGCCCATAACACACCCGTGCTTTACCCATTTTCCTCGTCGGTCAAAGAAGGTTTCAGGTCGATAGGAGTGTTTTAGATGCTTCAAGAGTCGTTGCTCGCTGGTACCGTGGGGTGGAGTATAGGTTTTTTATTTTCAATTCGCTGTAGAAGTTCCTATACACCCGGCTATCGAATCACAATCATTATCCGTTACAATTGATCGGGTATCTCTTAATCTACACACAATATTTTTCCACACCTAACTAAATTGACTCTGTCTCTTGATGGATGCAAAGGTCGACCTCCATCCATTTGTTGAAGTAGCCTGCGGGCAACTAACAACAAATTTCTTCTGCCTGGGTGATATGCAATGGCTCAACCATGTCAATAACTCACTGAGCGAAGGGCCAAGGGCTTGTTATGGTTGTTAAATCTTGGGTCGGGAGTTTTGAGACTGGGGCCTACCATTGGCAACGATCACATTTTCTAACATAGGCGAACACGTCACTTCGATGGTCTACAGAGTAGCCCTGGGCAGGCTTTATATGCCAAATGTCCCGCCGCCGGATGATTTCCGCATATCCCATCGTGAAAGCCGCGCATGTACCGTCCCTTATCATTTAGGCAGACGGCTGATAGGGCCCGCCTAGGGACCGCTTATACAACTGACCGTTAATGAGGGAGAACCGAGCTGCCTAGACTTGGATCTTATGGGCTTCAACTCTGTTATTCAACAGTTTCCCTAAACTTAAATAGCTGACTTATCCGAACATCCACTATGATCTATTTATCTACTTCATTTACCCGGTCGGGTAAAGGATCACCACTTCAATATAAGATACAGAAGCACTGCTCTCTTTATTGGTGGGACGTTACTTATTACAAACAAAAGCTGCCCGCCTTTTCATTGTAGCTTCGTGACATGCTCCACCGCTGCCGCAAAGCTTCCCAATCGAGGGTTAATCAACCATACTCGTCATATTATCGACTGTTTCTCATACTCTTTCTGCTTACTTTGCTCGACCACCAATTAAGAGTCATTTATGATGATTCATGAGAACACCTGAGATTGCTAGGCTTCAACGCCATGATTGCTTCCATATCCGGCTTCACAGAATGAGAAATCTGTGATGTATGGCCTCATTTCTATGGCTTCTCCAAATAAGATTTGTTGTAGCCCCAAGCCGACTCCCGTTTGTCGTGAAGCATCATCCACATTCAGAGTCCACTAGCCGGAGTTGTTTGGTTCCATTTCTTGTTGAGGAATCTTTGCTAGGAAGTCAGCCAGTACTTGTCCCTTCGCCACCGGGGTTTAAATTGAATGTCGAACTCACTTAGTTCAATTGCCCACTGAGCCATTTGCCCTAACAGGTCGGCCTTATGTATAATGCTTCTCAAAGGGAGGTTAGAGAGCACAGTGATAGGGTGCACTTGGAAGTACGGACGGAGTTTTTTTGCGGTTACCCTAAGGACCAAAGCCGTCATTAAGATCGGTATATCGGTTTCTACTAGATAGGGAATTACTTATGAAGAATACTGGTCATTGCCTCAGATCATTTTCTTTGAATAAAGCTACACTTACCAAAACATCATAAATGGCTATATAAAGGTAGAACGTTTCACCCATCTCAAAGCTAGCTATAATGGATGGTTCAGTGAGGTACTGTTTGATTGCTATAAGGGCCTGGTTGCATTCTGCATCCCATCCGACATGCTTGGCCCCTTTTAGGGTGGTGAAAAACAGCTTCAATAGGTCTGTAAAGCGAGAAATGAATCGCCCCAGAGCTGCTAACCAGCCAGTCAGTTGCTACACTCCTTTTCTGGTGGTAGGAGGCTGAGATTCCATAATGGCTCTGAGTTGAATGGGATTAGCTTCAATCCCCCTTTGGGTCACCATGAAGCCCAGGATTTTACCCGAACTGACTCTGAATGCACACTTTAGGGGATTGAGTTTTATACCATTCGTGCGGAGCAGCTCAAAATTTTATTGCAAGTGCTTCGTATGATTGGGGCGTTCTTTGGTCTTAATAAGCATATCATCAATATAGAATTCCATTGTTTTTCCAATCAATGGCCGAAATATCTTAGTCACTAGTCTCCTCGACAGTTGCCTCGATATCTCTTCAAAACCAAAGGGCATCACGCTGTAGCAGATAGTTCAGGTGGAGTAATGAAGGTCATTTTCTCTCGCATCAAAGTGTACACTGAATCTAGTGATAGCCGGAGAAGGCCCGTGAAACGACAAAGATCCTCGCTTCAGAAAGGCATCAACGATCTAATCTATTCGTGGCAAGGGGAAGCTGTCTTTTGGGCATGCTTCATTAAGGTCCGTGTAGTCCACGCATACCCTCCATTTACCGCCCTTCTTCGGGACGACTACTACATTTGCAAGCCATTCGGGATACTTCACCTCTCTAATAAAACCTACACTCAACAGGTTTTCCACCTCTGTTTGAATAATTTGATGGTGATCTGTGGAAACATTTTGTATTTTCGCCTCATTGGCTTGCGTGGTAATCACGCTCGTAACACTCAAATTATACCCAATGCTTCTATAACATGTTTTGGGTATAATAAAAGTAAAAGTATATTTTTCGAATAAAATAAAAGATAAAAACAAAAGTAGAATATGAATAAGTTAAATTACAAATAATAAAGAAGACAGAGGCTAATAAAATAACATAAATTGATTTGCAAATAGTAGAAGAGTTGAAGGACCAAAGAGTAATAAAAGAAATATATTAGAATGAAATAAGGATGAAACTTCTGTGGAAGAGACAAGTGGTTTAAAGGAAAAGAGGGAGGAAGTTTCTCCTTGATTAGAAAGAGAAATAAAAAGGGATAAGACCAAAATAAATATCTCATTTTTGGTCTTGGAGAAAAGGAGAGCAAATACGAACAAAAGAGAAGAGAGAAGAAAAGAAGAAGAAGAAGAAGAAGAAGAAGATTACAGGTATGGAATTTGAGTATTGGTATGGAATTCGGGTATGGATACATGGTTTAGAACCCTCTATCTTGTGTACGGTTTGGGCTTTGGGAACTCCTAAACTCATTTCTTGTAGGGTTGAGTTGAGAAGAGCTTTAAGACTCCTAGATATGTGTTTTGAGAAGGGTCTAGTTACAAGTTGAACCCAGAAAATTCCCTATGTTTGATCATATGCAATAGTCGGACCTTAGAATGAGTTTTTAGGTCAAAAATAGAGGGAATCTGGAAGTAAGTCCTTCTAATAAATTGTAGCCACATCAATGATCTTGATGTTAGGCTTTTTAATTTCTCAATTTAGACCTTTGTAGACTAAGTTATAGTCCTTTTACTGTGGTCAGTCCAGCTAAAATATGGTCGGGTCAGTTCTGCCAATTCGGGTCAACTAGCCGTGCCTTAGAACGGGTTTTTGGGTCAGAAATAAAGAGAATTTGTCAATGAGTTTTTAGGTCAAAAATAGAGGGAATCTGGAAGTAAGTCCTTCTAATAAATTGTAGCCACATCAATGATCTCTTGGAGCAGCCAGTTTTTAATTCAATTTAGACCTATGTAGACCAAGTTATGTCCCACTCGGGTCCCAAATCTAAAATATGGTCGGGTCGGCCTCACACCTGGTCAACTAGCCGTGCCTTAGAATGGGTTTTTGGGTCAGAAATAAAGAGAATTTGTCAGTAAGTCCTTCCGGGAAAATGTAGCCACATCAGTGAACTTGATGTTAAGATTTTGAATTTCTCAATTCGGACCCCTATAGACCAAGTTATACTTTACTCCGAATGTACCAAACGCCGGCTGGTCACCACAGGTCACAACAGAGGTCGCAGACTGCCTCAAGAGCTCAACTCGTCATGCGCAGCCCAACTCGGCCATGCAGCTCAGTCATCCCGGAAGAGCTCAGCTCGCCCGCAGGAGCTCAGCTCGTCACTTCAAGCAGCTCGTCACCAGTCACGTCAAGATCGACTGCATAACTCCAACTTCTAAGCGTCATATCTCCTTCGCTTGAACTCCGATTAAGGCTCGGACTCTATGGAAAGCCCATTGAGTCAAGAATCCATCCATATGCCTGGAGGAAGATATTGATGTCAGATCAAGGTGTTAGGACTGAGCTCGTCATCAGCGCAGCTCGTCGGCTAGGTCGCCTGTCAAGACTGACCGCGTACGACCTCCAACTCTAAGGTCGTATCTCCTTCAGTCCGACCTCGATTTGGGTGTTCTCGACTCTATGGAAAGCCCATTGAGTCAAAAAAATCCACCCATATTCCTGAGGAAGATATTAGGATGTCAGACCAGGTGTTAGACTGACTGTCACTAAAGGTAGCTCGTCACCCAGTCAGCTCGTCAAGATCGACCGCGCATGACCCTCCAACTGGTCATACCCCCTTCTCGTCCAACTCCGATTGGGTGTTCGGACTCTATGGAAAGCCCATTGAGTCAAGAATCCATCCATATGCCTGAGGAAGATATTAGATGCCATACCAAGGTGTTAGACTGAGTTCATCACTTCAGTGCAGCCTGCAGCCCAGGGTCACTGTCAAGATCGACCGCGCATGACCTCCAACTTCTAAGGTCATATCTCCTTCGGCCCAACTCCGATTTGAGTGTTCTTGGACTCATGGAAAGCCCATTGAGTCAAGAATCCATCCATATGCCTGAGGAAGATATTAGATGTCAGACTACAGTTAGACTGAGCTCGTCACTTCCCTAGTGCAGCTTCTCGTCTACCCAGTCGCCCCTCGTCAAGATCGACCGCGCATGACCTCCAACTAAGGTCATATCTCCTTCGTCCGAACTCCGATTCGGGGTGTTCTCGACTCTATAGAAAGCCCATTCTGAGCCAAGAATCCACTACTAGGACAGAAGCTGATAAGATGGGAACTCATATTAATTCCAGAAAACACGAAAAATAGTAGCAATTATAAGTACTATAGTTATTCATTCTATAAATGCTCATTATGAATTCATAATAGTCAGAATACATATAATATATATTTAATTTGCATGTAATGAGATATGAAAATGCAAAAGATATGAATAAATGATTGCATATAGGGTTGGTAACGAGCCAGTTACCTGGCTCTGCCGTGCCTCTACGAAAAAAGCTCGACCTCAAGCTAGCTCGCGGAGCTGGAACAAGCCGAGCTCGAGCCCACCAGCTTGATAAAAACTTCAAGCTCGGCTCGGCTCCTACTTTCGCCCGCTAAAAAGCTCGGCTCGGGCAGCCGGGACCCATCCGTCGCCGAACGAGGTTTTCCGCCCCATATTCCCGACCGCCAGATCCGGCCCCACCGCGATCCTCACCAGCGCCGTGAGCAACGCCCAGGTCATGTGGTCCCGATATCAAACGTAACGGATCCTCAAGCTCTAGATCTAGTCGACATGGATGGCAAATGCGTGAATCCTCAATGGTCATATGAGGCGCCGACGACGAAGACGGCCGTAGCTCCCCGAGCGAATCCCACGCCGCTTGGGGGATTGTACCTAAATCTCCGCATCTCGCCTCGGTAGCGGAAATCACCACGAGCAAGGTGAAGGTGTCGACCAGATGCTCCAAAGTGCTGACAAGGCTGAAGGTTGTGCCGACAAAGGGACGCCGTAAGGACATGGATGTTGGGTATGACCCACCGGTACGATCATCGATCCCGTGCACAGAACTGATTACAAATATGAGGGTATCGGGGGCTCCCGTGGAACCGGTAGAGGTTGGTGGCCATGAGCTTAGACAAGGCTCACGATCTTGAGTAGCATTAAGGGTAAATGCACGGACCCACCGACACGACGTTCAGCCCGATGAATCCAGGATCCACCTCAACCGGGATATCGGGGCCTTTGGATATCGGCATCGACTTAACCTAGCTCATCTAGGCGTATGGGCAAAGGCATCAAGGGTGATCGTGGGGTGGCTTCATGTAGGAAACAAGGAGTTTCCGCGATTCGACTCGCCAGAACGCATTCGGTAACGCCGAGTACCACCTGCTACCGCCGGGTATGAAAATTAGTCGACCGGTTCGACATGGTGGGATTCTCGGATTCTGGCCCGATGCTGGTAAAGCTATGAGTCTTAAATTAATCATGACCAGTCGTGAAGGTGGGGTGGCCAACTTAACCATGTGCAGCAATATATTGCCTAATAGTTTCTTTTGTTACTAATGAGTTTGCTTGACAAATCTTGTTGATATATTATTTCTTTATTTAGATAATTGATTCAAACCAATCATGTTTCTTATTCAATGATTTCAGGTATCTTATTTCTTCATCAGATTATACTTTTTCATTGCAAGTCAAGCTTTCACATGGAATTCTACGAATCCGTAAAGGAAACAAATGTCAAGGAGGTGGCTTTAACAACTTAGCATCACTGCTAACCAACTAAGGTAAACAAATCCCATAGAAAATTATTTCCTTAATTGATGTATTTTTTTATCAGATTGATTGCTAAAAGTTAAAAAGTATATGGACCGAGCTTCGAGGATTGATTGGCACACAAACTTGTAGATAGGCTCTGATCAGCTCGAGCTCGAGGTTGCCTCGAAATTGCTCATACAAACGAGCCCAACGGTACTCGTGCCTGCCTTTTTTTTTAAATCGCTGCTCGAGCCTGATTTTAAGCTTGCTCAAAAGCTCGTACTGGCTCGAGCCCGCCATGGGAATTAACAAGCCTAGCTAGAAATGTTCAAAGTTTCACGTTCCTACTGCTACTGTACTTCCAATTGTATATATATCATATATGATTTAACCACAATAATTATTCTGAATATGAGATATATACAAAACATAAAATATATATTGGGATTGTCCCGCTTAGAACCCGGTAGAGGGATGACGCACGCCTATTGCAAAAATAAGTCCGCAGACAAGTTCCCGAGCATCGAGGCCCCGCTTCGGGTCGGCGACATTGTATCCCGTCAGATCACTTGCGGACTCGAAAGGGTCACCACAGCATTCGGCCCTCATGGATGGTCACCGCCTGCATAAAGGATGATACCTTCGGTATATTATAGCACGCCTTCGGGCCCTCATGGACCATTATCACACAAAGGAATATAGCGCATTCGGGGCCCTCATGGATTATAGCTCTCGTATCCAATTTCTAAGGTTTATGCATATTGAAACATAAAGAAAATGACAGGTATGTGCAAATGAAATGAAGAGAATATGAGAAGCATAGCACTGCTATGTGATGATAGTATACAGTTACAAGAATAAGAAGTAAAATACAAGTTGACATGAAAAGTATATGGATGATGATAAGAAATGGAACTGGTTATGAGGTATATATGGAGAAATGATAAGAATCAGAATCATGAGATGTAAGTATATGATTTAGGAGAGAAGTGTGAGGACCTTAGTAGCGGTCATCCATAGAGCACTCACTGCGCAGCTTAGCACGGGTGTTCAATCCGTGTAGGTACAAAAAGAGGAAACCGTGAGGACCGGCAATCCACATCGCAAATAAAGGCCACACATCAATAGGTGCCCACCGGAAGACCCAGTCTATTTTCAGAGCATGAAAGTTTGTAAACCCATGTAAATATTGTAGATGTTGAACACTTCCATATATGAGCTTGTATATATTTTGTAATCCGTCGTTGGCTTAATATAATACAAGTTAATTGTTTAACATTATAGCGACATGCAAGTGTAAAGGTTATAAGTTTAAAAAAAAGAGTGACTCCTCACTGACATCCTATGCCGAAGTCACGCCACACGCTCGCCTTATGAGAGGCCAATGTTAGGTCGATCCCGATCATGTTTGAGTGACTCCAAGAGAATATATCTGTGTTCCCCAACAATACGTGTTGTAGCTGTTCTTTTTCTTCGTTGGATAACAGAGTGCTGGCATATGTGAGTTTCTCTAGCCCGTCCAACGCTACTGCCTCCAGAGGATCCACAGCTAATGAATCATTTTATTCCGCCTACTGACACAACGAGTCGTATGTACACCTCGAATTAGACCTCGCAGTTATTTCAATTTGTAGCATAAGAAAACGCAAAAATTTTTATTTTCCAGAATATAAATGCTAAGTAAGAAAAGTGATAAAAACATGAGATTTATCCAAAGTTGAGGATAAATTAGTAATTTACCAATTTAAGGACCCAAGTGGCATAAGATGAAAGATTATATGCTAAATTGGAAATAAGATAAATTAAAATTTGCAAAATAGAAGAGAATAAAAGGACATAAATGAAAAGGAGAAATTAAACCCAAAAATAGGTTAGCCAAACATGGCTTAACATTGCAAAAAGGTGAATTAGATCAAAATACCTCATTTTTCGCTTATTTTGGTTAGGGTTTACGGTTTGAAGAGAGAAAAAGATAAGATAAGAAGAAAAGAAGAAAAGAAGAAGGAAGAAGGAAGAAGGAAGAAGGAAAAGAATGAGAAGTTCAGGTAAGGAAACTATAGTAAGGATATTAGTTTAGAATTGTTTGAAAACTTTGGTATTGGAAATACTTGTTTAAGTTATTAGGAAACCCTAACTTTTCACACATGTGTTTTTGTTGGTTTAAGTTAGTTTTATGGCTTTTGTTTCAAAATGGTGTGTTTTGCTGAAAGAGTTCACAAAAATGACTCAAACTGGCTATTTCTCGTTGACACCCTACGCCTAGCATAAGAGTCCACACTTAGCTAAGACACCCTGCTTCTAACCTGAGGTCAAGTTTTCTCTAACTTAGTCCGCTTAGGCGTAGCTAAGCTTCACCATGCACTGTAAGCTCCTGCTTTAGTTCCTCTTCCGTTTATTCTAAAAAATTATCCACTGGATTAACGAGGACCCTAATAAGTGAATGAAAGGGTTCGCACAAGTGTGTAAAAGTTATATGAAAATTCGTCGCCGCGAATCCTGGGTTGTCAAGTAAACATTATTTCTCGTCTCTTTTTTGCTAATGGATTAAGAATGATAAAACGATTTCTGAAATACATATAATTATATGCTTGCTTAAGACCGAATAAAGGAATTGTCAGCGCCTTGATCGCGCTTCGAATTCTACCAGTGCTACGACACTTCGCTACGTGGCAAGACGCCTCCTGACGTTGCTCGACACTCCTCGCTTAGTGCTACGACACTTCAGCATGCGGGAAGGCACGGCTCTAATCAATTCTTCTCTTCGACACTTTCGCACAATGCTACAACACTTTTGTGCATTGGGCGGACACGTCTCGTCGATGCTTTAGGCACTCTGCTGAATCTTCTGACACTTGTTATGTGGGCGGGCACATCTACCGTGATATCGTGTCGTACCTTTGGAGTGCTTGTTGTATTGTGTCCTTCTCATTTGGTATTGAAGTCACATGCATGCAAATACTTATATGTTCTTATCTTAGAATAATAAGATACATGAAATTAAATTATAAGAATCTGAATGATGAATAAGAGGTAAGCATAAGAAATAAGTCTATTATGTTATGTATTGTACCCTCGGGTACTCCCTATATATGATATCTGTTCTGAACTCCTATGGGAGATTTGAAAGTTCCGTTACAAGAATTATGTACATGAAAACTCTGTTATAGAATTATGTATACGTAAACTCTAACATATGCTTTATGATATATGTATTTTGTAGGTGGTGCTAGTGGTCGTATGCATTTCCTCTATTTATAAACAGCACGGGTGTTTCATCCGGAGTGAAAGAATGCCAGAAGAGGACATTCGTGGCATTCGCATTAGCCCGGGACTGACACATGCAGGAGTCCACCTGATGTAGGTTTCGAATTTGATTTTGTAATGTAAATGTAAAAGTTTTTGTAATAGTGAGTTATTTATGTATAAGTAAATGAGACTCAGAAATATGTATAAAACAGCTAACCACCACTACGGTGCTGGTATTATAATTTTTATTTCCTTATGGATTTGTTTATTGAAATGGGTCCGCAATGTCAGAAGCGGTGGCGCCCCTCTCTTCGCCGGCAGGGAGTAGGGCGTGACACTTGTAAACTATTATGCGAGAATGTGATCTCCGAGGGGAAGAACACCTAAACCTTTTTCCTCTCTCTGTTCCCACATGGATAATTGGTAGCATTGTCTTCACGGCCAGTGCTTCATAGAAGATCGACACCCGCAGTTAAATAGCGACCATTTGATGATGTTGAGGACTACCTTCATCAGTATAGCCGGGCCACACACACTGTCTGGTGGTCCCGAGTCGTGAAGTAGCCCCAGAATAAAACCTCTGGGTTGTGGCCTGCATGCGGGAAGTGTGATGGCACTACCGATGTCGTGGATTATTACGCCTGCCCAAAACCATAAGAGGGTGATTCGGCCAAATTCGGAAATTTGCGAGGAAAGCTTCATATGGTTGAAGCGAGCAAGCGCAACAAATGCGGCCTTTACCCGAGGGATCTACTAGCACCACGTGCATTATTATTAATACAAGAGTGGTACAAATTGCATCGTAATGGGGCATAATTATGTTGGGGGTTTATCGGGAAAGGATATGGGGTCGTCTATAAACTGGTATCTTCTGAATTTACGCTTGTGTGAATGACGTTCACGGAACTGGCGAGTGGCTACTCATGAGCTGCTGTTGGCGTTTGGTAGTGCTGATCGTCGAGGTCCTCCCCATTTAGCCATGGTTTATGGTTTGCTTAGGTTCAGGTGGTGCGACTACACCGGTTGTGATTTTTCCTATTACATGTGCGAATTTTTCTTTGTGGTCAACTTCCCTGATATATCTCTTGAGGTGCCCCACTTTAATCAGTCTTTCTACCATGAATTTTAGGTTTCGACACCTGTTGGTCTCATGCCCATGATCCCTGTGATAATTGCATCGCATGGATGGGTTTATCTGAGAGGGGTCCGTCTGGATTAACGCAGGCCATTTGCAATCTGGTGATATTCAGAGGAGTGGATTGTGGGGGCTCCCTCTTCTTCTGAGGTTGGTCTCGGGGTCACTTCGGTCCACCTTGGCCGGACTAAAGTGGCTCTTCTACGACCCCTATTGTTTCCAATGAAACGCAATCATGACTATTTGAGTTGTTGCATAGATGTTATCTTCCAAGGTTGAATGTTGTCTTGCGTCTGTCTAGCTTTCCATTGTAGTCGATTAGATTGCAAAGACGATGAGTGGAAGAAAGGGTAGGCGGTCTTGAAGCTCTTCACGAAGTTACGTAGAGCTGCATTCATCTTTGTAAACTTCTACACCTTTAGGCGGCTTTACGAATCTCTGATACAAGTCCCTATGGTTTCTCTTCTTGCTTTATTATGGTTTGTAAAGAACTAATATTCCTCTTAACGCGAAATAAGGTGCTTGGGAGATGAATACGGTCGAGCTGCTAAGCGAATTCACTAAGTACCGAGACCACATGGAACCAAAGTATCAGGCCCTTAGGTAGCGGAAGACTTTACATAGCAGGTGATCATTTTCGGCATTCAGAGTCATCGCCTGATTGTAGTGAAGCATGTGGTCGTAAGGGTCATTAGAGCCGTCGAACATAGCAAAGGTTAGCATGATGAACCTTCGTGGTGGCTCGTAATCAAGGATGTGTTGCCCTAGGGGCAAAGAAAGTATGTCATTGGGACCTCGAATCGCTGCTGTGGGCGGCATGTAGAGCGCGAGCCTTGCTCTGAAGACGAGGTAAACTGGTTGCATGGGCATTGCGCCTGTAGGTAAAGTAAATGTGTTCTCGGGCGCTTCGTTTGGTTGATTATGACCTCGACTCGTTGCCCGGAAAAAAGTACCACCATTGGAATTGCTGAATGCATGGTGATGTGAGTGTCTGTAGCGTGATCTATCTTTGTTGCTTTTTCTTTTTTTTGGGGAGGAGTTTGGTGGAAGCGCACAAGAATGGCTCGTCGTCTAGGATGTCTACATCGTCGAGGGCGATGGGTAATTTTATCATGAAGATTGGATGCTTTGCTTGACCATATCTTGCGCGTCTCTCCGTCGGATCATGCCCTTTTTCTCTACTTGGGGGTAGACGATAGTTTCAGCTGCGGGTGCTCAGTAGCGTTCCTAATTCCTTCATTTATGCCAACAACCTCTTGTTTCTTCTCCATATCTTGGCGCCCGATGAAGAGTGATCTTAAAGCGGCTGGATCAACGGGTTGCTGGTCATTGCACGTGAGGGCCGAATTAGGCGTGGGGAGGCGTTGAGGCTCTTTGGTGGCGGAGGGCTATCGAGATAGCTGCCGGGCCAAGCCCCTTGCACGTCGCGATAAGACTTTGTTCGATTCCCCCGGTGGCGCGGTGTCGGTACTTGGTTCCTCGACCTTCGAGGGCATCCAGCCGGTCTGGTATAAGACTGCGAAAAATAGGGATTCGGTAGTGTGTCGGCGCCTCTCAGGTGTAAGTTAGCAAAGGATGGAGAAAGGAAAATGAGTAGGAGCGATTAGGGTTGTATTCCTCGTGGGAGTTTTTGTTTTATATTTGAATTTCTCCTTGATTCTTGGAAAGATAATCTTGTGTTTTGGTGGCAAAATCTCTCATTCCTTATCGGAGACCAATTCTCATGATTTTGAAGAATAATATCACCAACTTAGTGATAAAATTTGAGCTTTTCGCTGTCGAATCAATTCTCCCTCATTTAGGATTATTGTTTTGAGGGCGTGATGATTAAAGATTCATGGATGAAAGTGCTGTAAGCGCGGGACCGCGTTGGGGCTCGGGACTGAAGCGGGGCGCGAGTTTTTCGGTATGGTTTTGAGGTAACGGGTTGTTTTGCGTCATATTGGGGTTTGAACCAGGCAATGGGCCCATGCGGATGCTAGGTTTATTGGATAATGAGTTTTGAGTCCAAAAGCCATGGTACTCACAAAGTCCGCCATATCAAAGCCCGAGGGCGCCCTTAGAAGCGTGAAAATCTAAAGAAAGTTAGGATGTCTTATGGACTATCTTCGGGCGGCGCATGCAGGAAGCTTAAGTATGGTGACCGTCCTGCTGCGTATGGGAGTTCGTTTGTAGATAAGTATACGGCGAAAAATATACAAAGATATTTTTTGACGGTGCTGATTTCCAAAAATTATCTTTGATAAGAGATAATTAATGCTGATAAGAAATAATAGAATTTATCCACCAAGATGAAGATATTTTCTTTCCAAAAATCAAATAAAAATTCATGAAACCTTTTCATAAATCGGGAAGATCCCCCTTGGTAAGCAATTCCAACTACGTGATCCTTTGCTTCTTCTCAGAATTTTCTTCACGATTTAATCGTGAAGAAAATTCGGCCTTTGATTAAATCGCCTTTGTAAGTTCGCATTAATACCTAAAAGTTTCAGACCATCAAAATAACAAATTACACTTTACGGCACTTTACAGAAACACACTAACCAAGACAAAGAACACAATCATGGCCGCATAAAAATACAAACATTCGGCAATACAATAATTAAATAAACAGTAGCATCCCATTAACATCAACACATCTGTACAAGCATGTTATTATTAGGTGAGCAGAGTGAACTACACTTTAATTCTAGACGAAACAACGTAAAACATAAGCATTCACCAATCAGGACCAAGAAATGGAAATTAAACAATTCCCTTCAACCCATTGAATAGCAGATATTTGCAGTTTTCTTCTACCATCCATCTGATTAATCAAACGACAACCTTGATAAATCAATTCGACCTTACATGTTCCTGCAACACTGATAGCTTGCTTTCATCAACCTGCAAGCGTGTCAGCCGAGAGGGTGAAACCAATCTTAATAGCATCAGCGCTTATCCCAGCACAATCCACGATATCTAAGCTCTCCAAATTTTGCAGGTTTCAACTATAGAAACCAATGCTGCCTGTTAGCCTCCAACAGTCTCTTAACTTCCGTCAGTCAGATTTTTTACATGAAATAAGCATGCAAGTAAACTCCTTGTCAACAACATTCCATTATAGGACAAATCCAATTTCTTCAATCCTTTTAAAACTTTTTGTTCCAATGTGGTGAAGCATCCCAGGTTTACTTTCCTGTATCACATTCTGTAAAGTGCCAATTCTGCAAGCTCATCGCCCCATGGCCATTCCTAGAGTCTTGAGGCCATCGCCAATAGCAGGTCGATCTGGAGAGGCCCCTGAAGTTCTGAGAAATAGCCGAGAGGTGATTATCACGGAGGTGGAAAGGCAACCTAAGATGAAGTTTCCTCAAGTCACCGACGTCCTTCAGAAATGAAGACCGTCTTCACTGCGCAAATGTAAACCAATAACGAAACCAGAGATGAACATTCTAGACTACAATTTCAATAAAACCCTATCAACAACAATACTCCTACAATCTCTGAGCTCCATAACTATTGAGACACAAACGTATAAATGACGAAAATGACTCTTTCAATCTTGATAATATATAATTTACCAGGCTGGAAATTTTGAAGCTTTTGCAGCTCCTCCGCATAACCAACCGGTGCCGCAAACATCGGACCGGGCTCGACAAACGAGACTTGCCAGCAACGCAACTCTGAATCGGAATTTTTCATATTCACAGCCAATCTTTATTTCTAGAATCAAATTCTACAACATCTCTGGAACGCATAATTATCCATAACTCTTTCAGAGAAGGCAAAGAACGTATCCACCCGAGAAAGAGAGGAGTAGAGAGTGAAATCGTGAGGGAGTTGAGTTGTGTAAAGGAAGCGGAATTAGAAGTAAAGGAGAATTCTAGGGCGTCTGGCGAGACAGGGGCAGCCAAGAAGCGGAGACAGCGGAGAAACAATAGAGTAGAGCAAGAAGAAGAGACAGAGCTGAAGAGTGGTTCAGTTCTGCCGGTGGTGGATCGGAAGGGAGATAAGGAGAGATAAGGGCAGAAGATGAGGTCGAAACTATCAAGGAGAGTTATCCAGTATGTGTTTCCCGATTAACAGGTCTCACCTAGAGAAGAGGGAGATCTGGAGGCTTGGCAGAGGAGTGCCAACGGCGAGACGGAGAGACGGCGGAAACGAAAGAAGGAAGACATAGGAAAATTTCCCGGAGGACATCGTCGTCGAGGATTGTATCCATCCTTCCCCACCAGCTCAAATAAACGACCGACGATGATGACAAAGAATTAGAAGAGAAGAACATTGCTTCTTAGTCTTGCCTTAAACAGTGTTTGAAGGGTATTTTCCTTTTCCCACTTTCCTTCTTTCTTTCTTTCTCTGAACAACAGTTCTTTGACATGATAAGAAAAGCTTTACCACTATTCATCAAGTCTCTCATGTTGTTGTTAGCAAAGTTTATGTTTCTCTCTAGGGCCCATCTCTCTCCAGATTCTTTTTAAAAATATTATAAATAAATTAAAAAAAACAATTGGGGAAACAATTGGGGTGAAAGAATAATAGTGGATTAAGTATCGACATGTGATTGTCTTGAAAAGCGTGGTTAATAATTTAATACCAGTTGTATTTTAAATATTGAATTACATTATTTTATATTGAAATCTTTTTTTTTTTTTTTACTTGCGATTTTATATTTAAATCAAAGTAGATGTTTTGTTTAACGTTAAGTCGTGTTTTGAATATAACATGTATTTATACAAGTCATATTTTAAATAAAATTTAAGCGAATTTTATAATTTAATATTAAGTCGTGTTTTAATTACGATTTAAAAGTATTTTAACATTGAAATCACATTTTAAAACATCAATTCAAATTTATACATTGAAAATAGTATTTTAAAAAAATGACAAATATAACATCTAATTAATAATAACTCTCGTAGATTTCGAAATTTTTATTTTTATTTTATATTTAAAAAAATATTTTTTCTAATTATGATAAATCTTAAAAAAAAAAAAAACCATCTGTCTCCCTCTCCACAGTCCACACACAGCCATTAGTGTCAATATCTAGCTAAGAATCCAAAAGGTTGCCTCACAAATGTAAACGTATATCTTTTTCCTGGCCGATGATGCTTCATAAAGCTGGTTGACTGTGACAAATCCTTCACAACCTTCCTCATCACAAGTACTTTTTTTTTTTTTTTTGACTCGACTGTGACCCACTTCACTTGGAGCTTCTATGCCAAGCCACCACCTTCATCCTCATGCTTCTCCCCGGTCAAAATAGGACAAACGCATACGGAGGTTTTAGATTAGAATACTATGGGGGGTTTAAGCATCGTTTGGAGATTAGTGCCAAAATAGTTGTTTTTTTCAAAAAAAAAATACATGATTAGCTTTCTTTGGAAAATATTAATCAAACTAATCTTCCTTCATTACAACTATATTCATGTACCAAATACGTAATTTATGATTATAATTTTAAGATTAATTTTAAAAATCACATTAATCAAATGTGGTTTTAAGATAGAATTTAAAACTGTAATTGGTAAGTATCATTTTTTAAGGTAAATTTTTAAATCACATTTATCAATTACAGTTTTAGGTAAGTATTGTTTTTAAAGTAAATTTTCAAAAATACGGTTTTAAAATTTTACCTTAAAACCTTTCGAACTTCTTTGAGTTTTGAAATTTTAAAATTGTATTGTTCGCTAATTGTATGGTTTTACAACTTTGTATGTCACCTTGTACAGAAGAATACACAGTTTGTGAATATTTTCCAAAACAAATTTATTCTGTAGAATTTTTTCAAAAAATAAACTGTTTAGAAGCTTTAAACTCCATCATTTGATTTGAAATACTTCAGACAAAATCCAATGAGACATAAGAAGATGAAAACAATGACTTGCATTTCATTATGTCATGAAGGTACTCTTGGATGCTATTGTGAAAGGAAATACAATTACAAACTATCCATATAAAAATCAAGCAATATAGAATAGATCAAATCAATTAAGGGAAGGTTCATGGAGAGAATTATTCTTTGTTATTGACTTTCCTTTATCATGAGAGAGGATCAATCAAGAGGAGATTGATGGAGAGAAAGTATCTTTTGATATTGACTTCCCTTTATCATGCTCCCTCAAGATGGAGTTCCGAGAGGAGAGCCCATTCTTGTCCCGAAGAAGTTGAAAGCGAGCATGAGGAAGAGGCTAAGTAAGTGCATCGGCGAGTTGATCGGTAGACGATATGTGAGCTACTTGGAGGAGTCCACTCTGAACTTGTTCACAAATGAAGTGATAAGAGCAACATGCTTCATACGGGAGTGGAATACTGGATTAGCGCAAAGGTTCATTGCACTAACATTATCACAATAGATTATTGGTTGTGACTATAAAGAACAATATCATGGTCCAAAGTACCATTGAGATAATGGAGCAACTGCTTAACGGCAACCCAATGCTCAGTGGTGGGTTGGTGCATGAACTGAGACAACTTGCTAACCGTATAAGCAATGTCAATGAAAGTAAGAGACAAGTACTAAAGACATCCCACCATAGTGCGATGTCTCGAAGGATCGGAGAGGATTGAGCCGACATTAAGTGTGAGAGAATGACAGGTGGCTAGCGGAGTAGCAATTGGATTAGCACAAGTTATTTGGGTATTGGTCAAGAGATCTCAAATGCATTGACGTTTTGATAAGAAGAGGCCATGTTACTGAGGTAACAACTCAACGCTAAGGAACTAGTATGAGAGCCAAAGTCTTTGATGGAGCTTAGATGAAGAGTGGCAATGAAGTCTTTGGTGGTTGAGTGCGTCGGCGCCCTCACGACGGAGCGGCGGATCGGACAGGGGCGCAGGGCATAAATCCATTTATCTATAAAACACATTTCATATACTCATTTCGATAGAATTTTAATATCCATTTAATCATATTTATATGTGAATATGATATCACTCAATTATTCACATCCATTAGTATAAGAAGTATGCATTCTATGTCTTTTTCTAAATGACCCGTAACTATACTTTAGTACAATGTTATACAGCTTGACATTCCATGCCCTTTCCAAATCATTTACAAAATATTTGTCAAAATTCACCTTTTATCTTTGAAAATCCACAATGTAAAGTACATTCCATGATAATAAAAAAAAATTAAAAATATAATCTTCTTATGAAGATCTTTACATCTTTTGATTTCAATACAAAGTAGCCACATGATATCATAGAATGAAGTATATGCATGAGACGGAGCATTTACTTATATTCCACACAATTTGACGATGGCTTTGAGCTCTGCGGTCTTTAGTCCTGCCACTATCTACTCGGTACCTACGCATGGAAAGCCAACGCACTAAGCATTTTCATGCTTAGTGGTTCTTTGTATTTATATTCGCATTTCAAACAATTATACCACATCTATATGCATAACAATTAACTTATGCCATATGCATCACTTAATCATCTTAAAAACATTCAATATATTTTTCCAAAAAACCTTTCAACATACTACTCATGTGATCCATGCAATATTTATAAATATACCATTTTATAGTAGTTTAACATACTTTTATTTGTCTCAAATATGAAATACAATAATTCTCATCTTTCATGGCTATGTTTTATTATTCTTGTCCATGACTCAATTCACACAATCACACAATTATTAATCATTTTGCTTTTAAGCGAAGTCTAGCAGAAACTTTCGGTGCGTAGGATAACGAAATCTGTACGGTCCCATTTGGTACACTTAGCGGTATAAAACATTTAATAACTTAATGTCAGCTGAGCTACAATTTGGTTATTTTACATTTGCATTTGTGTACACTCTAGATACTATTCCGTTGGAGCTCACGGTCGATATGTCACTATAAATCATTTCGTTATGATATTATTTACATTAATATATTGATATGCAATCTATCCCTAGCGAATATGTGGTTAACATTCTCTTAAGGGCATTAATAATTAGTCATTTACAATACAATTTTCACATTTCCAAAATACAAGTAACATTCTCGACGGATTCCCTTGTACATATGTGAATCCCGTCATGCTTGTCACTACATAGTTCATTTATAAATCAATTAACCAACACTCAAACAAATTCATTTATGATTCAAATAGAAGCACATATGCAGATGTTTGTCAAACATTTCAGATTTAACTGTTACAAACCAAAAACACGAGATTTCATAAACATTCCAAATTTGTTTGATGAACAAACCTGAGAACTTGAAACAAGAAGAAGTATGAGAACAAACCAAAGATTGTCGATTCTTGACTCCTATTCCTTGTATCCCGATCTTAGCTTAAGGTTTTTTTTATCATCACCTGACCTCTAATCCATTACAAATACGTCTGTCCAGAGAACAAAACAAGAAAAATCAGTCATGCATGCTAGTGTTTTTGGTTAGGATTGATTTTTACCCAATACACCTTCACTTGTAAAATTTTCTGGGAACAAATGAGCCATATTTTATCCAACTTCCTTCAAGTCCATTGTTCCTATATAAATCTATTTATTCAGAAATTGGAATCATCAGTCGAGCACTAAAACTTCAGTATATGTCTCTAAACAGCAGGGGACTACTATATTTCAAGCATAACTAGAATTTGCCGAAAACATAACTACACTTTGACAAGTTTATGGGTCCAAATTTGAATACATATTTAGAAAATTTGTTCTCCTAAGAAGTCTGGTTATCTAGAAATTTGAATCACTCAATTTGGTGAATAATGGCAAGTTATGACGAAAACAAATACAGGTTGGAAATTTTTTTGGCTTGACATCTCCCTAAAACCCCAAGATTTCCTTTATATAAAAATTCTCAAAACCAATCCTAATCAAAGCAAAAAGGCTGTTTGAACTCTAACTCAAACATATATATACTAAATTATGGTTTTACCAATCCAAACACAATCAAAGAGGGAGTTAGGAGGGTTCCTAACAAGCAAAGGGATGAATCCATACCCAAACTTAGACAAACATCCATATCGTAATATTTTTGAATACTCCTCTAGCTTTTCTTCTTCCTTCCTCTTCAAGAACAAGTAGAGTCCAAAGATGGCTTCTCCCCCTCTCTCAACCGTAGCCCTAACTTGGACTTCTTGAACTTTCCTTTCACCTTTTTTTTCTTCTTCTTTGCGAAACACGAATAGTCTCTGACCATTGTGAAAAGCGTCGAAAATTTGATCTTCTTTTCTCCAAAGCGTGAACACAGTAAGCCACACAGCTCCCCCTTTTGCCCAAATGAGAAATGATCTCATTTCACTAAACCAAATTTGGTCTTATTCTCATCTTGAATAAGGCCTTGTTTGGCCTTCCTCTTTTTTGCTTTCTTTTTTTTTTTTTCATTTTTGCATTAAAGCCCTTCATTTCTATTTCATTTGCATAACAACTTATCGCATTTATACTTTGGCATATACTCTTCTTCATTTATGACATTTGGGTCATCATTTTGACATTTTACCAATTCAACCTTGACTGTTGTATTAATTTTAGTTTTATTTTATTTTTCACTTTAAAAACTTTTATTTCTATCACTTAAAACCGATAAAATAACAAATAAATAAAATAAAATTTTATTATAACATATAATACTATAAGGTAAAATAATAAAATGATAAGGTTATATTTTGGATGTTAATTAGATGTTCTTAGATAATGATGATATCATCAACATAGATTAGAAGATAGATAGTGTAATCGTCATTATTATAGATGAACAGAGAAATGTATCTTAGAAGAGTTGGAAAGCAATGAAAATGAAATGTGGCGTAACTCATGGTATAAGCATAAGGGAAATTTTGCGAGGCATGGCCCTTATGAAGTTTGCAGCACAAAGTAAGGGAGTCTCCGATCAACAAGTCGAGAGTTGAGACATATAACATCTTAGATAGTGTACCTTGTCACTTTGGAGGTGGCACGAGAGAGATTGTACTAAAGCGGGACTCTTTACACCTTTCGGACATAGGTGGCCCAAGTCTTATAACTGTATCAAAATATCGTATACAAAAATACAAAATAAAACTACCACCTCGTAGTGGTGTTTATAGTGTCATATACATACAATCCTGAGTCTATTACATATACAAAAACTGTACATTACATTTACATGATCAGAGCGCGGAACCTACAGTGATGGACTCTTGCTAGTGTGTTGGCCCAGCAGTATGCGGAAGATCACGGTCGTCTCCTTCTGTACCTACACGGATTAAAACCCGTGCTAAGCTTTACGCTTAGTGGGAAACATATGACTTATACATGTATAAATGCGTGTATTCTATTCTGAGGAAGCAGTGCTTGATATTAACATATATCGGGATTTTCATGGATTCATATAAAAACTAATTCGCATACTTATACTTATAAGCGGGACTTATACTTATTCGGATCTCGAGTAGGAGTTACGGGGAACTACGCTTATACGGAGATGCGTGAGTCTTTGTGGAACTTATACTTATCTGGAGATACCGTAGGTACATTCGAGAACGAACAATGTGTTTACTTTCATCTTGTTGTTATTCGGACTCTTTTCATATAAGCTGATGGAATACAGACTAGTAATAAGAAATGAGTAAAAGAGCGACCTGATAAGTGCAGAGGTCTGTGCGATCTTTAGTCTTAGTAGCCTGACGAGAGTCTCGGAAATATGTGATCGAGCGATGTACGCCCCACATAACGAGAAGTGTCGTAACTTAGTAGATCTTGAAGCACTAATCAGTTTAATACTACCCACGTAACATAAGTGTCGTAAGCATTTGGCAAAGTCTTTGACCTTGCGATCGAGCGCGTGTCACGCCCCGGCGTATGACGTCGTGGCAGCTGGCGGAGTCTTGCGAAGCAACATCGAGCGTGCTGGCGGCGTGGCAAAGTGTCGTGACACTTCGCGAGTCTTGGCTTAGCGATGCGGAGGCACTACCGCGTCGTAGCAGTGTCGTGTCATTCAATATTTGGTCTTGGCGTTCCTCTGATTATATGTGTTCGAACTGTATCTTATCTTAGGGCGTTAAGTTTGCCCACCTCGGGCTTCGTAGAAGCGACGAAACTTCAGGAGTGAGCGGTGTCACGGTGTGTTTTCACTTAGTTTCCTCTTATTTGAACCCTCATTAAGTCATTCACTAGGGTTATACTTTTAATTGTATGAATTTGGGCTTAAAAATGTCGAAATGGAAATTAAGAGCATCGAAAAAAGTGGTATTGCCTTGAATGCGCATCGTGTTGGTACCATTCATGTTACGGTGAGGTGAATGCAGTCTTACCTGGTTGAATATAGGTACAAAATTTGGCTTTGTATAGATTGGTACGGTACCACCATGATACGAAATACTTGGGTACCGATTCTTGAGCCTTGAAATGGCCGAATTTCCCTCTTTCTTAACTTTTCTTCCATACTTTTCCTCTTATTCCATCTTACTTTATGAAACATCGTGAATCGTTTCAAAGCGACTCACAAATGGATCATAACCCATACATAAACCTAACATTAAAATTAGTTAGGGTTGTTCTGTGACTTCCGTACTTCTTGATTAAACCATGAATCCAACCTCGAAGGAAGGATTCCATATCTGTGTCTATTTAGGGTTTTTGACCTTCCAACAAATCTAGGGTTAGGATGAATTCCTAACTAAACCTGGGTTTGGGACAAAGTATACCCATAATTTTTCCTCTGAAAATCATAGTTCCCATAGAGTTTATCACAATCTTACTGAGAATCCGCATACCTTTCTTGGCCTCTTCTTCTTCTTCTTCCTCTTCTTCTCTTCTTCCTCTTTCTCTCCTCTTCTCTCCCAACTCGTATGAGCTCTCTTTTGGAGACCAAAAATGAGATATTTTTGGTCCCCTCTCCTTTTTATAGTTAAATTTCCTTTTATTTGCCTTTTAGTCCTCCTACTCTCCATTATTAGCAAAACAAGTTATGCATATTTCTATTTTAACCCATAGTCTTCTTATCTTATGACTTATATATCCCATATTGACAAATTACATATTTACCCTTGTGTCTTGTAAAATTTCCGAGTTTCTCAATTTCCATGTTTCGCATTTTAAATTGAAAATTCAAATATGCCTACAAAATACCTAAACATGTTGAAAGCTTATTTAGGGTATATTTAGAGTGTTACATACCTTGCAAAAATGCATTATTGACATTAAGCTAGCAGAGCACCTAGCCTTTGCCTCGAGACTAAGGAGATAGGGGTGTACAAAGTGGGCTAGACAAGCAGGACTAAAGGTGTGTCATAGTCCATGCTAGGACATTGGTAAACCTTTTACTGTGAGGCGAGTTGTATGCTTGTCAACGAAAGCCATCGAATAAAGCGTTTGAGTCTGAAACACCCACTTCGCGATAGCGATATTGTAAGAAGAATCCAATGGAACAAGTTACCATGTTCCATTCTTAACCAGAGCATCATACTTAACTGACATGGCCTAACAACATTTGGGATCTTTGATAGCTTGGGTGACAGTAGTGGGTTCAAGGTTAGATAAAGTGAATAGTTGAGTGGTGATGTTAAGCTTGGTGAGGGGTTTGAAAATGTTGTTTCAGCTAGTGACAATGACACGAGGAGGGTTTGGGTTTTTAGAGGCGGAATCTAAAGTAGGGGTTGGAGATGTGGTGGAGTTATGGGCATCAGAATGTTGGGTGGCATACGTCACATTGCTGGTTGCGATAAAGGGAGAAGGGGAGGGTTCAGTAGTCGTTGTTGTCGTCCAAGTGGAAGTGACCGGGAGAAAGGACATTAGTGGACACCAATGAGACATAGTTTAAGAGGGATGGATAGTCGAGACAAATGGATAGACTCTAATAGAAAGATAGACTCAACAAATTTAACATATCGTGATGTGTAGATACAGCGAGATGAGGGGTTTAAGACCATGAATAGGCGATCTAAAGTTGTATAATATCCAAGGAAAACACACGGTGAAGAGCGGGGGACTAATTTTTGGGGAGTATAAGGTCGAAGTCATAGATAGCAAAAGACACCCAAAGCTTTGGAGTTTACCATAGTTGGGAGGTTGATCAAAGAGTTTAACATAGGGAGAGACTAGTTGAAGTGTAGGAGTGGGAAGATGATTGATAAGATAAACAACCGTTTGAAATGCATAGGACCAGTAGGATAAAGGAATCAAAGCATGTGAAATGAGAGAAAGGCTTGTTCCCACAATGTGATGATGATGGCATTTAGAATAGCCATTGTGCTCAAGTGTATGTGGAGTAGTAAAGTGGGAAATGCCATGAAGTGCTAGAAAAGATTTAAGGGCTTGATACTCACCCCCTTGGTCAAGGTATAGAGTGACAATTTTTTCTTTGAAATAATTTTCAACCAAAGCCTTGAAACGAACAAAAATGTCGTGAACATTGGAATTTTGTCTGAGTGGATAAAACCATATATACTTTATAAAATGATCCACGAAAATAACATAGTAAAATCCTTCAATAGAGTAGATATGAGAGTCGAAAATCCGAAGATAATTTCTAGGGAATGTGAGGACAAGAGAAGTTGAAAATGGTAATTTACTTGACTTTTATTGCCTTTAGAAGTTTACAATTGAAATTGGAAGACTCGAAAAATTCAAGACCCGCAGTAAATAATGTATATAGATAGATGATGAAAGATGTCCTAATCTATGAAGCTAGACAGTGGAGGAAGACTTGGTATTAGAGAAAGCAATTTTTGGAGACGAATGTGATGGGAAAACCAATCACTCGTACACTCCATCTTTAGCTTGACCTTGCATGAGAGTTGTCCTCGTGGTGAGATATTTTACAAAAAATGAAGAAGGTGAGAACCCAATGGAAGTGTTATTGTGGTGACAAAATTTAGAAACATAAATAAGGTTCTTTTAAATGGAAGGAACACAAAAAACATGATTTAATTTAAAGAATTAGAGGGTTGAGAGAGAGTCTTAGAACCGATATGGGCGATAAAGAGATTTGTGCCATCGTTGATCACGATGTCGCTAGGCCCTTCATAATGAGAGTGAAGGGAGAGATTGCTCAAATATGATGTAACATGATGAGAAGCCCTACTATCAAGGAAGTCGGTGCCAGATTGTCATGGTATGAGTTGCCGCATGAGCCTATAGTTTCCAAGGGACGCATGGTTGCCAATGTGGAGAAGCCCAAGGAGTTGATTGTAACACCCCAAAATATACCCTAGTTGTTTTCAGTATGTTTAGAGTATTTTGTAGGTATAATTTGAAATTTTTCGCAATTATTATTTTGCTAAGTGAGAAAATTTTTAAACACGGAATTTGTCTGAATCCTGAAGAGTAAAGTGGAGATTTGTCGTCAGGGACATAAAAGTCATAAGATAATATATACCAAAGTGGAATAATGGGAAGTTGTGGTGCAAATAGAAGGGAACTTGAGGACCAAAGTGCAATAAAAGGAAAATTTGAACAAAATGGGATAAGACCAAGTTGGTCTCTCATTTTGGGGGAGAGCAAAATGTAGAGTGAAGAAGAGAGGATAAGAGAAGAAAAAGAGAAGAAGAAGAGGAAGAAGAAAAGAAAGGTATGGAATACTATGGGTTTGTATGGATTGCTATGATTAGGTATGGGTAAGTATGGATTGAAATGGTTTTGTATGAATATTAGTGGTTCCACTCCTAGGGTTTAGTTAAGAATTCATCATAACCCTAGATTTGTTGAAAGTGGGTTGGTAAAACCCTTGTTGGTATAAGATAAATAAGAAATCCTTCCTTTGAGTATGGATTCTTGGTTTATGATGTATGGATACATGTTTAAGTGTTAGGAAGTTAACCTAACTTACAAGTATTTGAGCTTGGGTTTGGAAAAACCCTAATTAATCTCAATGTTTGGTTTTAGTTAGGTTACGAACCATTTCGGAGTTTTTTTGGTGACGCTTTTGGATTATTTTAGGGTTTTGGTTGGATTTATGGAAAAATAGAAGAAATCAGCAAAAATCCCCCAGGCAATTCACAGGATACATCGCGGCAGGGATCACGGAAGCCACGGCGGCGTAGGTCAGCGGGCGTGGCATGTCAACAGAGGCATGGCGAGAGGAGCTTGGACGAGAGCATCGGAGTACGCCACGGCGTGGCAATGCTCGCCACGGCGCCTTCTTGTTCATAGCATGTAAATTTAAATGTTTTTATTCGTTTTGTTTACGTTGCTCCGAGGACTTGTACATTGGACAAATGAGGACCATAAGTGTATGAAAATTAGATTCATGTTTAACAAAGAGTAAAGCGAAGAATTAAATAGTACCTTGTCGCCTCGGTGAGCGAAGTTAGCAAACTTAATGCTTTATGATAAGATAGTAATTTCGAACACTTATAATTGTGGGATTTGCCTAAGGCCAGAATATTGAATGACAGGCACCCTGCATTTACATGGGCGGACAGGTATAATACTTGATACTCTACGATTAGTGCGACGACACTCTCGTGAGTGCCGAGGCACATTTAGTATTCCCGATACTCTCTTGTCATTGCCAGTGCTCGATTAGTGTGGCGACACTCTCTGTCGGTCTTGGCACTCACGCTATCTTCTACGACACCTCGATTACTATCACAGTATGGGTACTTATTATGTTATTAATCTACTCATTTCTTGTCTTGGTCTAGGTAATTGAATAGTTATATGATAAAGAACACAGAATGACAAATAAGAGTAAAGTAATGGCCCCACATCGTTCTGCTCTGAATGTACTGCAGTACCTCTATACAAGTATAAGCTGTAGTACCTCTGGTACCTAAATATACCAGTATAAGCTCCGTAGTACCTATGGGTACCTCCGTATAAGTATAAACTCTGTAATTTCTAAGGGATATCTGAACAAGTATAAGTATGCTATAAGTACAAGTATGTGTATAAGTTGTTATATGAATTCATGAAAAATCTTGATATCTGCTACTGCATATATGTTACTGTTATATGCTTACTGTAAATGAGTATTAGTTCATGTGTATACGTATAAGTCATATGTTTCCCACTAAGCGTAAAGCTTAGCACAGGTTTTTATCTTGTGTAGGTACAAGGAGGATGTCTGCGACCTTCCACATACTGCTCGGCCAACAAACTAGTAGGAGTTCATCACTTTAGGTTTTGCACTCTGATTATGTTAATGTAAATGTACAGTTTTTTTATATGTATATGTAAATGGGACTCAAGATTGTATGTATTGAAACTGTAGACACCACCACGGTGGTAGTTTTATTTTGTATTTTTGTATACGATAATTTGATTCAATTATAAGACTTGGGCCCACCAATGTCTGAAAAAGCAAGTAAAGAGTCACAGTATAGCTTCACGCCCCCTTCGTCCGCCTAGACGGTTGAATCGGGGTGTGACATTGATGGCGGTTAGACATTTAGATGAGACTACTGAAAGATAGAGCATTGCACAACTATGTGGCCTTGAACACGACACCATTGCAACGACCAAGAAAGGGTCGTAATGTTGGTCGACCACCTCGGGAGCTAGAGATGGTGGGGTTGGTGCTTGTGTGAGTATGGAGGGCCCCAATGGAATAGGAGACCTTTTATGACGAGGACCATGATAGTCCGACCTCAAGCGTGGAGCAATGGGATTAGTCGTGGTAAGAACCACGAAGGAAAGTGAATGTTGTTATTGAAGTTTGATTTCCTTGTTGATTGGTTTCTCATGTAATTCGTCAAAGGAAATTAGAGTATGCAACCATTAACTACATCAATAGCATATTGATATTCATTCACAATGCCATCAAGAATCTTTTCCAAAAGATCTTCATGATCTGTGGGCTTGCCAACAGACATTAGTTCATCAGCACGAGCATTGATGAACTGCATGTATTTTGAAATAGTCTTAGTGTCTTTTGTTGAGTGCTTGATTTGATATAAGGCTGTGATATGCTCGGTGGTTTGACATGGGTGTTGGGAAGGGCGTTGATGAGTCTTAAACTCATCTATTTTAATCAATTTTAAGTTTTATTTTTAGTATCTTCGGATCTTGTTTAATGTAAATTATGGAATATTTACCAACTTAGGTGTTTTGCGGGTTTTAATTCAAAAGGAAAAATTCGACTTCAAAAAGAAAAAGGAAGCGGTGTAGCGTTCTGCATCATGAAAAGAGTTTTGTGTGTCACAACAAACTTCTAAACAAATGGAAAATGAACTTCGATCCACGAGAAAATATTTCCTTTGTGCCTTACAAGATGCGAATATTGATAGGCAGGCTGTCGCGATAAAAGACAGCGTGTCGCAACAGAAAATGGGAAGAATATAACAAGTTAGCTGAGACAAATAAAGTTTATGTTGCGACAAAGTTTTCAGCAGGATGTCAACACAAGGAAGAAATTGTCGAGACAAAGAAGCTCTTGTCGCTACCAATGAAATAAAAAGAAGGCATAAATTCTGTTGTGACAAGGTATCTTCTGTCACGACAAAAAGTTCGAAACGCTACAGGGAAGAATCTTATGACAGATAAGTTTATGTTAAGCATAATCAGAACATGGCGGGAATCTCTATCGCGACATAATCCTCTTCTGTCGCGACACTGATTATTGCAACATGGAAAAGCTTGTTGAGACAAAAAAAGAGCTCCGAAGAAAGATTTCTGTCTCGACAAGGTGATGTATGTCGTGACGCTGAAAGAAGAAGAAACTCTGGCCATGACAGATAAACAAGGTCGCGACATGTGATGCTTGCTTAGTGAACTGACCTGGTCGCTACAAAAGAATCCAATGTTGCGACATACTTCAATCTGAAGAGATGCTTCGATGTCGCGATAGGAATCTTAAGGTCGCGATAGGGATCTTAAGGTCGCGATAGGGATCTTAAGGTCGTGAAACAAAGATAAGCCGAATACAGAAAAGTCCTGTCGTGACATAACAAACTAGGTCGCGACAGTAAACATCGACTACACCAAGAGGCTATGTCGCAACATCAAAATGGGCACACATGAATCCCGGGTTAAGTGGCGACAAAACTGTTTGCTCTGAATTTTGGATGCGACGAAATTACGACAATCTGAAACATTGTTGCAGTAAGAACCAAAATAGAAATGTTGTCGCGACATAAAAACTGGTCATGACACCAATTTGAAGAAGATTTGCCGCGAAGCTACGCCGCGATAAGAGGTATGCGATGTCGCGACATAACTATTCAAGGAACCATACATAAGATTGTCGCGACATAGAACGGTTAAAACAACAGACTTTGTAAAATAGATTGTTAAGGAGCCAAAGAAATATTTGTCGCGACAAAGGAAACTCTGTCACGACATAATGAATATGCTGAAGAAAAGAATACTGTTGCGACCAAGGAAACTCTGTCTCAACAAAATCCAGAAGAACACGAGGAGGCAGTCGCGTGACGACTATCTTTGCAAGGGACACTGTGATGAACATTAGAAAACTCTGTCGCGACAAAACTTCAGTCCTTATTGAGAGAATGTGTCTGGGCGAATTTTCAGGGATCCACAATGTAACCTTGAATTTAGGGCCCAAACTTCTGGGGCTCTATAAATAGAAACAATTTGAGGAAAGAAAATGAGATCGGCGGAGAAAAAACCAGAGCATCTGGGGAGCGAGGGACTCTTTTGTATTATATTTTTCTTTTTTTTTGTTTTTCTTTTCTTCGTAGATTACATTTAGCTTAGAATTTTAATTTGTTTACTGGACCTGAAACAATGAGTTGTTAAGAAGTTTAGAAGTTAAATTAAATTGTTGAAATTCTTTTCTGATTACTATTTGAATCCAATGAAATCTAGACAAAATGTGGAATTCATTTCTTTCAGTTGATTGCAGTTACAATGGAATTTTCCTGATCAGTATTTCAGTGTTCACTACGATCCAGTTTTTGAGAAACACAATTTTCGCTGGGAAAAATTTGATGTTAGTTATGGTCTTTTCTGCACAATTAGAAAGAAATTTCCTAGGTTGAGAATCTTGAATTTATTTGAATGGTGATGTTCATGAAGTGGTATTTCCCAATGAGAAAATAATACCCAGGAGGCATTATCGACTCACGATTTATAGGAGGCCCTCTGAGTGACACAAAGATAGAGATTCCTAAGAGTATGGAGCAGTTACTTGGGGGTATGTTAGACTAATATTGAAGAACTAATGAGCTCTGAAAAATTACTTAGAAAAATCCTCAATTTACTCATAGTTTGAGAATGAGTTGAGTGATCTATCAATTTAATCAATTAGAGATTTCTCCTTAGTCTAGAGGAATGATCATGATCCTGTGTTAGCTTAGATCTAATCAAGGAAAGGGAGAACTCTTTAAGATCTCAAGGATGAAACATCATTCATGTTGTAGAAATCAGCTGACCACGTCTTGGAAGCGAAATCTACGATCGTAAGCAATGGGTATGAAGTATTGGAAAGAAAAATACCCAGATCTTTTATAAAAAGGGTGTACAAGTAATTAAATTAGAAACATGAATCATAAATGAACATGTTTCTCTAATCAGTGAAAAAGTATGGTTTAAGGATAAATCCAAGCTACACTACCTTGCCTCTTTGACAATTTTAGATTCCAATTTATGATAGAATCGAATTAGATTATGATGCAAGAATTAATAATTTCACAGCAGAGAAATCCCAGTGTCCACTTCCAGCAATAATCTGGTTCAGTCCAGTTTATGTTTAGGATTTTAAATTTTCCTTTATTATAGATGTAAAAATTCAGATAGTAGAATTCTTAGTTCGGTTACGGAAATTTCTATGAAATGGAAGTTCAAATATTGTGGAACTTGAGTAGTTAGGGTAATTGAACTTTAAATTTTTTTCAATCTACGTAAGAACTGATATCAAACTTATAGGTCCACTTTTATTACTTATCACGACACAGTACACTTGCGATATTAAGACGAGCTAATCTTTAATGAATTCATTGACAAATCCATTTTTCTTATGAGCATACAAGTTATTTTTTGTCTGAACAAATTCTGGTGCCTTTACTGGGGATTAGCATATAGTCATGTGGTAATGGTGTCATAAATTGTATATATCTCGTTTGGTCTTATCAAGTTTTTGGCGCCGTTGCCGAGGATCGAAAGGATAAATTTAAAGATCAATATTCTAACCAAAAAGGGATTTACTAATTTGGACATTTTTCTTTTTTATTTTATTTTTTAGAAAATCACTTGATTTTAATAACGATGATTGAAGAAGCTACTGACATTTTTCTATGAGCTTAATGGAGATAATTGTTTCCCACATAATTCATTTGATCTTAGTGTGTTTCTATTTCAGGAAGAATTTAAATGCATAGAAGACCAAAAGCAAATCTATTGCCTCTAGACACTAAAATTGAGAGAACACTACAGAATTTGAGAAGGATAACCAGTATAGAATCTAGAAATATGGCAAATCAAAGAGACAGATTGCAGGCTATTCCAGAAGAAGAAGAAGAAGAAGTAGAGAGAAATCAAGGTCTGGCCCCAATACTGGAGGGGACACAGGCTATTATCCAAGAGGAATACTCTACAGTAAGACAACCTACAATTGAAGCAAGCAATTTTGAGCTGAAGCTAGCATTGATTACTATGGTGCAGCAACACCAGTTCACAGGTCACCCCTCTGAAGATCCCAATGAGCATATGGGGAGATTCATGAGGATGGCCAACATAGTCAAGCTGAATGGGAGGTAAGGTAGAAATTAATCAAGTATGACTCTTCCCTCGCGAGAGATGTGGCGGCAACATGGATTGATTCATTGTCGGTGAGATCGAGAGAAGGCTGCAGAGGAAGAGTTGGTGGAGGCCTTTGTAGGCATATTTTTTTCCTCAAACTCTAGCTGGCGAGAGAAAGGAGAAATAATTGTCTTCAAGCAAGGAGAAGAGGAGAGTCTCTACAATGCATGGGAGAGATTCAAGAGACTGTTAAAAAGATGCCCTATGCATGGAATAGATCTGACCACTCAGATGGACATTTTCTATCATGCTATGAATTACTTTGCCTTAGGGGTATGGCCCAGTGCATCTGTTGTGGAGCTTTTAAAGAAAGTGCGGAGGAGGCGAGACGGGTGATAGAAGACCTTGCGAATGCAACTCTGAGGCTCATGTGAAACTTCAGGAGGCAGCCTGACGGTGAGAAATTGTTTGATTGTTGGACCGTATGACTGCCATAGAAGCAAAATTGGATGCAGTGATGAACAAACTGGGAAACAATGAATGAAGAATGCTCACTACACATGAAGTGGGAGCAGTAGAAGAAAGAATTAGAAGAAGTGCTAAGGACTAGTTGGAGAAGAGCCCTACCAAGTTGAGGAGACCAAGTATATGAATGAGCAAAGAAGTTATCACTTCAAGCTTAACCCCAACTTGCCATCACACTATACGCCGGCACTAAGGAACCATAGCTTTTCATATGATGAGGAACTGGGGCCCTAGACTTGGGCGAAATTACGGCAAGCTTATTCGGCTAGGTTCCAAGAACAACAACGTAAAGGACAATAGGAGATTATCGGGGTGGAAAATGACTCAATCATTTGAATTAGATGCTTCATTTCATGTCCCGGAAAAACAAAAGGATTTTGAATTTGCATGAAAAAAAATTTACGACCTTGAGAATTTCAACCATATGGCTATTGTTTGGATAAACACGATGCCTCTTTGAGGAATGCGGAATACGGATAGAACAAGCCCGAGCAAGATGTGCAAAAAGAGCCTAAAGTTCATTTAAAGTGACACGAAGAATCCAAAGGACTGTATAACAGTAATTCTAAGAAGTGGACAGAGCGCTAGATGAAAGAAGAGTTGAAAGGGACAACGAGGGAAAGCAAGCGAAATTAGAAGAACTTGACATCACGATTAAAACTCACGAGAAAGAGAAAACAACATAAATGCAGCCTAAGAAACAGGGGAAGAAGAAAGAAGTTAAAGCTTACAATCCTCCAGTTCCATTCCCTCAAAGATTGTAGAAAGCAAAGCTAGAATAGTAGTTTTCTATATTCTAAAACATGTTTAAGAAGATAGAGATCAACATTCCTTTCTCAGAAGCATTAACTCAGATGCCTCAGTACGCAAAATTCATGAAAGATATATTAAGCAAAAAGAGAAAGATTACTGAGGAAGGGATAATGAGCCTAACAGCAACCTACAATGCAGTGATTCAGAAGACCTTACTAGAGAAAATACAGGATCTAGGCAGCTTCACTATACCCTGCAAAATTAGGGATGCTGATATAGGAAAAGCATTGTGTGATTCTGGAGCTAGCATCAACTTGATGCCTTTGTCTGTTGCTAAAAGATTAAGTTTGGAGGAGCTCACTCCCATGGCCATGACCCTGCAAATGGTAGACAGGACATTGGCTCATCCTAAGGGCATCCTTGAAGATGTGCTTATCAAAGTGGGAAAATTTGTCTTTCTAGTGGACTTTGTAGTCATTAATATAGAGGGAGACAAACAAGTATCATGGTTGTTAGGAATACCATTTTTAGCAACAGGAGCAGCATTGATTGATGTGAAAAAAGGGGAACTGACTCTCAGGGTTGGAGATGAAGCAGTGCACTTCAATCTCAATCATAGTTTGAAACAACCAGAACTCAGTAGTGCTGACTGTGAAATTGTAGAAACAAAAATCCCTATCAGTTCTGAACTGACCACTTATTTTAATTTTCAGAATTCAATGAATGAGAATGAGATGAATTTCCAGTATCTTGAGAACCTTGAAGTTGAAATTCTAAACTCCAACTTTAAATTAAAAGATTCAGTATTCAGTGTTGGAGAAAACAGTGCAGAAAAATCCAGCAATTATGAAAAAAAAGTTGCCGAAGAAAACAAAAGTTCAGAGGGTTTAATACTTAAGGAATTGCCTAAACATTTAAACTATGCCTTCTTGCAACCAGAAAAAGGAAAATGATTACCATTTCAGCTAGATTAACTACTTAAGTGGAAGAGCCACTTTTGGAAACTCTCGAGAAAATATAAGGAAGAAATAGCTTGGTCTATAGAGATTTGAAAAGAATCGAGTCCTTCCAATGCGTATGCCTGAATCTTGTTGGAGGAGAATGCTAGAGCCATAGAACATCGAGAAAATTTGAATCCGTTAATGGAAAGAAGTAGTCAAAAAAGAAATGCCGAAATGGCTAATCGGGCTTCATATATGCAATCTCGAAGCAGTCCTTAGAGTGAGCTGGTACATGTGGTTCAGAAGGGAGGATTCAACATCATCGAAATGAGAAGAATGAATTGATTCCTCTAGGCTGTGACAGGATGGAGAGAGTGTGCATAGACATGAGAAAACTTAACATTTGCTACGAGAAGGACCATTGTCTCCTTTCATTGACCAAATCATTAGATGAGTTAACCAAGGCACTCCATTACTTTTTTCTTGGATATTCTGGTTATAACCAGATTGCAATAACCCCAAAGGATAAGGAGAAATCAACATTTACATGTCCTTATGACACCTTTGCCTTTAGAAGGATGTCATTTGGATTATGTAATGCTCTTGCCACCTTTCAAAGATATATGATGTCTATAGTTTCTGACTTAGTGGAAGAGGTTATGGAAATATTTATGGATGACTTCTCGATATATGGATCGATTTTGAAGGTGTTGAAAACTTAGAAAACGGTACTTGAGTGCGAGACAAAAATCTAGCTTTAAATTGGGAAAAATGCCATTTCATGGTAACTGAAGGTATTGTCTTGGGGCACAAGGTTTCTACTGCTAGATTGGAAGTAGACCAAGTAAAGATTATTGTTATAAAAACTCTCATGTCTTTTTCTGTGATGAAGGGAGTGAAACTGCAGGACATCTTTGGATTTTACGAAAGATTCATTAAGGATTTTTCCAAAAATCTCGAGACCATTGTGAACTACTGTATAAGATGCAAAATTTGATTTTGATGAATCATGAGATGCATTTGAGGGAAATTAAATCCAGATTAATATTAAGCTCCATTAGGTTGACGCGAATTTGGAATAATGAGTTTCAAATTATGTATAATGCCGGTGATTAATTATGCAATGGGGCGTATTGGGACAGAAGGCGAAAAGAAATTCAAGGCTATATCTTATGCTGGCAAAACGACCTAATGCTGCAAGAGAACTTCACTCCACTTGAGAGAAGGAGATGTAGTGGTATTTGTGAAAAATTCGAGCCTTATATTGGATTATGTTTGTATCTGTGATCATCTTTGCAATTAAATATCTAATGGCAAAGAAGGATGCGACGAGTGATCAAATGGGTGCTATTTAACTGCTGAGTTTGATCTTGAAATCAGATAAGAAGAGGTGTGGCTGTGATATGGTCGCTTGTCTAGATTGGAGAGAATTACTAGAGCAAGAAAGAGACGCCAATAGCACAATTTTCACGATGAGCAACTAGTAGATATTATCGATACAAACACCACTGGTATGCTAATATTATATCGATTACTTAAGCTTGTGATTGTCTGTTAGATTCAGCTGTGAGGGGAGGAAATTGAGAAGCGATTGCATATTGTATATGGGGACGACCACTCTTGTATAGAAGAGGAATGACGTGATCATAGGAGAAGTGTCGAAGCAGACATGGTGGTATTATGGAGAAATGTCATGCATCGCCATATGGAGGACACTGCGGGAGATAGACATCTAAAAAAAATTCTCAATCAGTTTTATTGGCTACTATATTCAAAAGCATTTTGAATGGGTAAAACATTGTGAGTAACTGTCGGAAAGTGGCAACAAGCGAAAGCTAAATGTCCTGAAATTCTTGTAATTGGAATTTTTATGTATGGGAATAGACTTTATGGGACCTTTCCCATCATCATTTGGAAATATGGGAGCATTCTCTATTGTGGATTATCATCCAAATGGGTGGGCTGCGCGATACCCAAAATGATGCCATCACAGTGGTTGAGTTTATACAAAGAAACATTTTGGCGATTTGGAGCACGGAACAATCATGATGATAAGAGCCATTTTGAAAATAAGTTTTGCAAAGCTCATAGCGAGATATGGAATCAAGCCTCCATGGGATTGGCTTATCACTTTCCAATCAAATGGACAAGCTGAAATTTCCAATAGGGAGATAAAGTGCAGAAAGCATTAAATCTGGCTTATAGGCTGATCACATAAAACTAGATGATGCATTGTGGAGAAACATAGAGCACCTTACAAAACTCCCCATTGGAATGTCTATACGAAATTGTATATGGAAAACCTTGTCATCTCCCTTTAGAATTGGAATACAAGGCTATGTGGGCCATCAAAGCGAAGCTGTGACTTTCCAACTGCCAAGGAAAAGAGACCTCCCGAATGAATGGCTGGAAGAATTGAGAAATTAAGCTTATGACAATGCCAGAATCTTTAAAGAAAATACTAAGAGGTGGCATGATCAAAAAATCTTAAGGAGGGAATTCAAGGCAGGAGAACAAGTTCTCTTATACAACTCTAGGCTCAAGCTATTTCCAGGGAAATTGAAATCAAGATGGAGTGGTCCATACACAGTGGTAGCAAGTACACCTTTGGAATGATAACACGAAATTTGAATGCGGAAATGAATTCAAAGTAACTGGTCGGAGACTAAAGCATTATCTTGGAGGAAGCATAAAGGAGGTATATCCAGTTTTGAAAGGGAAAAGAAATTGCGAGTAGAGACACTCTGCTTGACTATTAATGCAGGCCAGGACATTAGGCGAAGCTGACTTCTTAGGAGGCACCAACATAATTTTTATTTTTTGCTAACTTTGATTGATGTTGATTACTTTTATGATTTTGAAGTTTTTTAATTTTGATTTTGTTGTTAGAAGTTTTATTGTGAAGTTTGATCATTATTTTTTTTTTTTTTTTGTGGACAGCAGCATGAATTGGAATCGATGTTATTATAAAGCACACTACCTTAAATCGACCGTGCGTAAAACAAATACAAATGAGAGTATTTCTACTTCCCTAAATTTGTTTTAGGATAATAATGCATAGTTGAAGTTTGAGAAATTTGAGATTTTAGAGCCTAATTAATTAGACAAACTTTCAGTACTAATTGCTTAAATGCTTTGTCGGTATTTTGATGCTAATGAGATTGTTGTTCATAATTGAATCGAGAATTTCAAGTAAGTATATATGTTTCACGCCTCACCTGCGTAATTGACCTAATTGTAGTGATTAACCCAATGGAAGCGCTTAAAGCTGCGTAAATTGGGGAAACAACATTGGTCATTTACACAAAGTCGTATGTCCGACACTAGAAAGTTCTGGCCGCGACATAACTTATCGCAAATGATCGTGGAAACTGCTGCGACCCCGTTTCATGTTGCAAATATAATTTTTGAAATTAAAGTGGAATGGAACAAAACAAAGGTCACGACTCACCTTCAAATACCGCCGCGACCTACCTTCGGGCCAGAGCCACTGTCACGACAATATTTACTTGTCGTGATAGGTTGTAACCCGAACATTTGAAACGGAAAGAAATCGGCTGGGTAAATGACATGTGTCATGGCTGCATCTCTATTGTCAGACTAGCCATTGTCATGACAACCCTAAATGTGCCACAACATGAAAAATTTAATAATAAAGGCTAGGTGAAATTTTTTTAATTTGAAGAGTCACAAGATAAATTCCACATTTAAATTCAAAAGTTATTGTTGTGACCTAATCATTAATTGTCACAACACAGAGGAAGAGAAATATTCATTTATTGAGCCATTAACTGAAGAACGCTTCAAAACTGAAAAGCCCACCTCCCTCCAATTGCCTCACATCATTCATACTCTCACCCAATTTCCACTTTCTTCCTCTCTTCGACATTTCAAAACCCTAGACTTCAAAGACCCTAAACCCCAAATCCCATCTCATCAATACAGTAACCTCAGGTATCCGGTCCCAAATCTTAGAGATTATGGAAGAGACACAAAGAAGGAAGAGGAGGTTCATCCGAACCTCAAACGTAGATCGACTCCAAATAGCAAAACCAAGCGCAGTGGAGAGGAAACGTAAACCCAAATTTCGTAAAGGAAGAAAGATAAAAGAACCGAGCAAGTTGTAGCCGAGCAACCTAAGGATCAAAAGACGATAGTTATCTATTTTGACGGTTTCACTTTATGGGGAGAACTGAGCGGCCAAAGGATTTATCGGGAGGAAAGGGAGTTTGGCACGCTCATCTCACCCTTGCAGCAAGGATAATAGAAAAAAAGGGGTTTGAGCTTGTCTTACAAGCACAAATCACCGGCTTTGTCACAAAGAGTCGTGAATTGCTAAGAACATGATAGATACGAAAGAATATTCAAGATATGTTAGAGGGAATATGGTCTCATGGGCCATGAAAGGATTAATGAAGTTCTCCAACCAAGGATCCTAAGAGAATGATCTAAGTACAAAACTAATTAAAGAGCTCTAACCATGAGAAGATCAGAGATTTCCTAACGGCTGGAAAAGGGAATTGAGTTCAACAAAGAAGAATCTCCATGAATCCATCACCAGAGGCTCACTAACAGAAGTAGCTAAGGTGTGGTTTTATTTCATTGCTTCTGTCATGATTCCCACAAAGCATCTAAGCACCATAAGGGAGCAAGAAGCCATCATCTTGTATGCCTTACTGAAGGGATACAAGTTCGATGTGGGGAAGATAATTGAAACATCCATAAGGAGCTTCCACAAAAGGGGACTAATCCCTCATCCAGCAACAATTACTAGGCTTTACATTTTGTCTGGAGTTCGGGGGATATGGGCAGAGGAAGAAATCTGTCCTAAGGTTTCTCCCTTAACATTGACAGGGGTGATAAAAGGCCCAAAGAACATAAAGAGAAAGGAAATGGAGATTGTGGAAGTAGCAGAGGAGCATGAGGAAAAAGAACATGAACAATTAGGGATGGAACAAATCCCAGATGAGGGCCAACTACCAGCTGAGGATGAGATGCAGAGCAGAAGAAGTCCATTAATTCACTCATCTCTAGATGTAAGGGAGAATTTTTCTGAACCTGCTGAGTGTTCCAGGAGCAATCAAGGAAATACAGAAATTATGGAGATGCTAGTGTCACGAAAGGAAATATGAGAGAGAAAGACGCGGGACAAAGAACAAAAGATCCAAGAGGATTTTTGGAGGCTGACTTCAGATGGAATGATAGTCTGGACCAAGTGAATTCAAATTTAGTGAACATACACAATATACTCACTGAACTTGAAGGATCTATGAATACCCTGGGTATTAGGCAAGATCAATTAATCACCCTGGTGGAGTACACCAATAATTATTACCTCTCCAACAAGGAAGAACCACCAGAAAAAGAAAGGCCAAACATCTCCATTCCAAAGTTTCCTCCATCTCTAGCTAGCTTTAACCTTGAACCTCCAAACCTAAAAACTTCCAAATCCTACAAAAGAAGAAGATGAACCCTCGTATTCTTTTTTTCTTTTTTCTTTTTTGTTTTTTTCTCTCCAAACAAAATTTGTAATCAATCCTCTTAATAAAAGCTCAAAACCAATTACTGAATGATTCTTTGTGAAATTCTTTGAGTCTTGTGTTAATCAGACTATCAGGTTTTTTTTAAATAAATGAAAGAGTCAGATGATCAATGTCGGTGGAAGCGAACGTTGATGCATTGAATTGATTGAATCAAGTGGTTTATGTCATTCTTGGTTTGTTGTAAAATAATGAAATGATATGTTGAATCGCATAACAACCACGCAGTCCAAACAACAATAAATATACTGGAAATTGTGTAAAGCCATCGAACTGAAAAGGAAGTTGCATGTTTAGCTAGAATGAAGTTGAATGTTCAGATTTAGGAAGATGTACTCGATAGAAAGAACAAATAAGGCTTTTAAGACTGTTTGTGTAAACAATAAGGTCAATAAAAATCCTGAAAAACAATACACATGGTCAAAGTGAGTCCTTAACAAATTGTGAAGGATTAGGGACATCTTCTGGGTTTAGTCACAGTCAAATAGTCCAATGTCCTAGAACTTGTTAGATTATAAGTCAAGGTGAAATCCTAGGCAATACTACTAATAGGAAGTGATATATGCCATCCTTGAAAGTTTGAGCCTTTCAAGCCTACCCTCATAATATGCATATGCATACACTCTAGTTCCAGAATTGGGCCAGATCGTCTAATTTCTTCATTAAAACAGCAATTAGAAGCCTCAAACCCTTCCTTCATTTTAATCCTACAGTAAAAAAAACTCTTTATTGCCCAGGTTTCAGGACAAGAACTTCAAAATGCAGAAAAGGACAAGATTGGGGGAATGTTACTTTGATTTGAAAGGAAAAACAAGAATGAAGGATGGAAAAGAAGCAGAATAATCAAGGAAAGGAAAGGAATGCAGAAGAAGTCAAAGGTTGTAAATTGCTAGCTGAATAAGTTTTGTCTTGCGGCCTTCCTCTTAAACAATTAAGTTCATAGGGTGTTTCAACACCCAAGACTTCTAATGCCAACCGGGTATGGGAGTCAAGAACCTAAAGTTCTCTAAGAGCGGTAGAAAGCCTAAAAGACAAAACATTGCATTATTCCTAAAACTTTGACAAGTAAAAGAAAAGCAAAAGGGCTTCTATCTAGTTGAACCGAATTGATACAAGTATGACAAAGGGAAAATAAAAATACCAAGATGAGAGGATGCGCATGATGCATCAAGATCAAGTCTGGGGAATATTTCTTTTTTTTTCCGGCATCGCAGGGAAAGAAAGGGATGAAGGATAGAGGCAAATATGAAAAATTGAAGATTGGAATCTGGGTAATTTTTAGCCTAAAATTCTCCAATTATCCACCCAATTACCCAAGCCAAACTTTACAAGCCTAAAAGACCTAATTGATCTTGAAAGTTGTACTTACCTACATTAGTGAAGACTTGTAATACCCCAAATTATACCCTGACAGTTTTATAACATGATTAGGGTATACTAAAAGTAAATGTATATTTTTTCGGAATTTAAATGCTAAGTGAGAAAAATAAAATAAGAAAAACCCGAGATTAATCCAGGAGGCAAGGGTAAATTAGTAATTTACCAATTCAGGACCTAAGGGTCATAACATAATAAGATTATAGGCTGTGCCGGAATATGTATAACTTGATTTGAAAATAGAGGGGAGTTAAAGGACCTAATAGCAAAAACCCAAGAAGCAATAATAAATTTTGTATAAGGCCAAACATGGCCTTATTGAAAATATCTTATTTTGTCTAAAATGATAGGGCCAAATCAGTGAGGAGGAGAAGAGAGAAAGAGAGAAGAGAAGAAGTTAGGAAGAAGAAGAGGAGAAGAAGAGAGGAAGAAGAAGAGGAGAGGAAGAAGAAGAGGAGAAGAAGAAGAAGAGAAGAGAAGAAGGAAAAAAGAAGGAGAAAAGAAAAGCAAAGGTATGAAACTTGTTAGGACCTTTTGTATGAATTTTTGTATGGATACTTGTTTGGAGGTTTGGAATAATTCTTGTAGAACTTTGTTTGGAATAGTTGTTTGCTCGTCATGGGTTGGATGAGCTTAAAAGTCATCTATTTTAACTATTTTTCTACTTGATTTTCATCTAAAAGAATAATTAATATGCGTAAATATGAAGAAACTCACCAATTTGTTATTTAAGGTGAAGTATAAAAAGAAAGAAGAAAATGCAAAGTGGAAAAAATGCAAGAATCACTGGTAAAATGCGTAAAATAGCGGTGGCGTAAATGCAAAGCAACTCCGCTAACTTATGTTGCGCTGGGGGTTTACATAGTCCAGTCGCGAGGTGTCGCGACATCAAGAAATTGATTTGAAACTGGATGCGGTGTCGCGCGACATGGATGATAAGATATCGAGTCGCAACACGTAGACTCCAAGCCATGAGAAATCAGAAGAAGCGAGCCGAGGTCTCGGCGATGAGATCAAGTCGTGATATCAGAAACTACGCTCAAAGTCAGCAGAGTCAAGGAAGTGAAGTCGCGATAGATATTGATGTCGCAGTCATTTGTTCCAATGCTTGAGACTCTGTGGAGGCATATGATGTCATCGGCGCATCACGTCATGGCCAAATGTGCAGCAATCAAAGGAAAGCAAATGTTTCATGCATAAGATCAAGACGCAAGAATCGCTTAATTGCCACGACAACATATTGATGTCGCAACATCATGAAAAACCAGTTAAAACCTGCAGATCCTTTAGTTGATGTCACGACAAGAGATTGATGTCGCGACATCCGAAGACAAGTTGAATGCTGCAGAAGACATGAGCTGAGGTCGCGACGTGAGATCGAGGTCGCGACACCAAGAGCAACCAGTTGAAGGCTCCAGAGAACGAAGTCGGTGTCGCTGATACGTAGATCGATGTCGACATCGTGAACCTTCGTGATGAAAGCCGAAAAGAAATAAAGAGATGTCGCTGAGCAAGAGACCGAGATCGCGACATACATATTCTGGAAGTCGAATTTTATTTGGCTTGATATCACGACGTATGCTGCAGGTCACGACACCAAAAGCCATCGTCAGCACAGAACCCCATAAGTTGATGTCGCGACATGATCAAGTCGCGATGACGGACTCTGCTCCGTTGAAGATTGAAGGTCTATAAAGCTATGTCGCGACAAGAGATCGATGTCGCGACATTAGGAACAACCAGATCAAATCCACAGAGCCTTAAAGAGATGTCGCGACAAGAGACCGAGATCGCGACATCAGAAGAATCAGTTGAAAGATGCATTTCATTTGGTCGATGTCACGACAAGAGAATGACGCCGACATCGTAAGCAACATGTAGAACCGGTAATAAGTAAGTCGATGTCGCGGACAAGATAAATGACGCCGCCGACATCATTAATGATCAGTTCAAGACTGCATAGACAAGAATGAGGTCGCACAAAGGGTCCTCATAATGGAATGAAACTTTTATATGTGGTAAAATGCCGGCCAGAGAGATGTTGTCCGCTTCAACTCAAGGTTGTTACCATAACTCGTCATCACTCATCCCAATTTAGTGATTCACATTTATGAATAAATTAGACGTCTAGAAGAACAAATGTCCCTAAAATAGGTGTATGCAAATTTGGACCCCAGGGTACCCATAAAATTCGTCAAAGTGAAGCTCTGTTTCGGGTCAATTCTGGTTCAATTTTGGATTTCGAGGCAGTTTTGGTATTTAGGTCATAAGTTGAGTTTCACTCATCCAAAACTGAGTGATTCAAATTTCTGAGTAAACTATACTTCTAGGAGAACAAATATTCCTAAAATAAGTATATCCAAATTTGGACCCCATTGGACCTAGAAAAATCTTCAAAGGGAACAATTCGGTCCCTGAAATCTGTCTTAAAACAGTCCCTTGAACTGAGTAATTCCGGTTGTTTAAATCATAACTTGAGTTATACTGGTCCAAATGAGGTGATTCAAATTTTTGTAAAAACTAGACATATGGGAGAATAACTTTCATGAAGACAGTATGGTCAAATTATGTCTTTAATATTCCCAAAAAAATTTCAAATATAAGACATAATTCCAAATTCTGCCTCGAAAATTGTCCGTAAGAGTTCTAATGTTTAGATCATATTCCTGCAAATTAGAAGTCCAAACGACATGATGTTTGAACCATAAAGAAACTTAAGACATAGGTATATATTGAGTTACATCACTTTCTAACAACTGCTTACAAGGTCAACAATTGTAGCCGAAAAATAGACTCGGGAGCCGCTCTAGAACTTTTCGTGTGCATAATTGGTTATGGAACCGAAATTGTATTGTTATATGAAATAATGAATGATAAGACAGATCATGATAACATGTGTTAGAAAGCAAGAAAATATACGTGATAATTTTGTTATATGTCAAAAACAAAATAAATGCTTATAAGAGATTATTTGATAATGAATATCTCATAAGTATACATGATACGCGAGACATCTCTTTTCTAATACCCAAAGATTGTTAAGAAACATAATAAACCGGGACGTCATGGCGAATCGGCAATGGACAGATAAAGACGCCCATAGTGGATATAGCTGTTGCAACACGCTTTTACGATATCGGCTTTGGGCCGATGACATAGATCACGCCGATCAATACAGCGGCCCCGTCAACATACGCATGTAGCATCACTGCCTCGCATAATGATAGTACTCCTTCTGCACATACGCTCTTTCGTATCCAATTCTAAAGTTTATGCAGCATGAAACATAAAAAGCAATGACAAGTATACGCAAATGATGTGGCGCGATATTTGGACATGATACGGTAAGATAAAGATCGCTTATGACGATAGTATATATTATAAAGAACAATAAATAAAGTGTAAGATGACACGAAAAGTATATGAAATATGATAAGAAATGAAACATGTTATGAAAAGGTAGATATGAGAAATGGATAAGTATATGTAAATGTTATATTTGTTATAAGTATATGATTGTATCTATAGTGAGATGATCCTTATTAGGGGTCGTCCACGAGTATTATTTCCACTAAGCTATAAGTTTAGCACGAGTGTTTCATCCGTGTAGGTACAGAAGAGGAAACCGAAGGACATGACAATCCGCATCAGCAATCAAAGTCAACACATCACTAGGTACCCACCGAAAGACCATTTGGTCTAATGTATATGTATTTTTTCTTTGTGTTGTACAAATATTGTAAATGTTGAACACTTCCATATATGGAGCTTATATATATTTTGTAATCCGCTGCTACATAATATATTACAAGTTAAATATTTAACATTATATGAATAAACAAGCTTAAAGTTTATAAGTTTATAGTAAACAGGAAAAAAAAATGACACCCTCGCTTAACACCGTGTGCGGATTGGGAGCGTCAAGACTTAATATGAAAACAAGCATAAGGGACTTTGAAGAAACAAAAATGCAGAATCGGTAAAAGCCCAAGAAGATTAGCTAATTTTGCTAAGGAGGAATGGAAAGAAGACCATCACACACTCACAGATCAAGATTAATTGACTGAATTGTTTGCATTTCAGAAATCATTAGTTTGTTTTGTAACAGTAATTGAAAAAATTTCCTAATTCTGAATTGAAAACTAAATTTGAAACCATGCTGCAACTAACTAGTTTCAATTCAAGTTGCAAACTCAAAAAGGATTGTAGTAGAAAACAGAAAAATGTCCCTAAAAATAAAGCTAAATTGTTTGAGGACAAACAAAATTTTCTTCTCTTTGCTTAAGGACAAGCAAAACTTTAAGTTTAGGGGAATTTGATGAGTCTTAAACTCATCTATTTTTAATCAATTTTTCTGGCTTATTTTTAGTATCTTTAGATATGTTTTAATGCCAAATTATATAATATTTACCAACTTTATGTTTTGCAGGTTTTAATTCAAAAAAGAGAAAATTCCATCAGGAAAAGAGCAATTGTAGCAGTCTCTATTGCGACAGAGTTTTATGTGTTGCAGCAAACTTCTAAGCAAATGGCAAAGGAACTCGGTCACAACAATATTACCTTTGTCGCAACACAAAGGTCTGAATAATGACAGATGAGCTCTATCGCGACAAAAGACAGTATGTCGGAACAGAAAATGGGAAGAATATAACAAGTCAGCTGAGACAAAGAAAGTTTATGTTGCGACAAAGTTTTTAGCAGGATGTCAACACAAGGAAGAAATTGTCACGACAAAGAAGCTCCTGTCGCTACAAATGAAATAGGAAGAAGGCATAAATTCTCTCGCGACAAGGTATCTTCTGTCACGACGAGAAGTTTAAAGAGCAATACAGGAAGAATACTGCGAAAAATAAGTTTATGTTGCAACATAATGAAGAACATAAGGCAGAATCTCTGTCGCAACATAATCCTCTTCTGTCGCACACTGATTATTACAACATTAAAAAGCTTGTTGAGACAGAAGAAGAGATTCGAAGAAAGATTTCTATCGCAATAAGGTGATGTATGTCGCGACGCTGAAAGAAGAAGAAACTCTGGTCGTGACAGATAAACAAGGTCGCGACATGTAATGTTTGCTTAGTGAACTGACCAGGTCGCTACAAAAGAATCCAATGTTGCGACATACTTCAAGCTGAAGAGATGCATCGATGTCGCGACATGGATCTTAAGGTCGCGAAACAAATATAAGTTGAATACAGAAAAGTCCTGTCGTGACATAACAAACTAGGTCGCGACAGCAAACATCGACTACACCAAGAGGCCATGTCGCAACATCAAAATGGAGTTGTAACAAGAAATCAGGTTAAGTGGTGACAAAACTGGTCATATTGCACTTTCAGGTCACAATGTAAATTCGACAATACAAGAAACATCGTTGCAACAAGAACCAAAACAAAAAGTCATTACGACATAAAAACCGGTAGCTGGCTACCCAATTTGGTGTTAAGCTACCGTAAACTCGTCGCGACAAAAATTGTTTCATGTCGCTGACAGCAACTATTCAAGGAACCACACATAAGATTGTCGTGACTTAGAACAATTAGAACAACAGATTTTGCAAGACAGATGGTAAAGGAACCAAAGAAAGATCTATCGCGACAGAGGAAACTCTGTCACGACATAATGAATATGCTGAAGAAAAGAATATTGTCGCGACCAAGTAAACTCTGTCGCGACGGAATCCAAGAAGGAGCACAGGGAACGTCGCGATGTGATGACTACATGTCGCAAATGTGGACCTTACGATAAGACTGAAACTCAAGCCGCGACAAAACTTCCGTGTCGCAATGTAGAATGCAACTGGGGCTTAATTTTAGGGATCCACAATGTAGCTCTCAATTTAGAGCTCAAACTCGGGCTCTAAGCAAGTCAGGAAACACCTGAGGAAAGAAAATGAGATCGGGGAGAAACCGCAGCATCCGGGGGAGCGGAGGACTCTTTTGTATTCTTTTTCTTTTTTTCTTTTATTGGGACTAAACAAAGCACTAAAAGTTTGTAGTTGAATTCAAATTGTTGAAATTCATTTTCGATTACTGTTTAAATCCAATGAAATCTAGACAAAAGGTGGAATTCATTTCTTTCAATTGATTGTAGTTACAATGGAATTTTCCTTATCAGTATTTCAGTGTTCACTGTGATCCATTTTTCGAGAAACATAACTTCCGCTGGGAAAGATCTGATGTTAGTTATGGTCTTTTCTGCACAATTAGAAAGAAATTTCTAGGTCGAGAATCTTGAATTTATTTGAATGGTGATGTTCATGAAGTGAATCACCCCAATATTAAAACCAATACCCAGCTAAAAGGATCGTTATCCGCTCTAATTTCCAGAGGCCCTCTAAGTGACACAGAGATGGAGATTCCTAAAAGTATGGAGGCCATCAGTATGTTAGACTAATATTGAAGAACTAATGAGCTCTTAAATATTACTTAGATAAATCTCAATTTACTTCATAGTTTGAGAATAAGTTGAGTGATCTATCAATTTAATCACTCAGAGATTTCTCCTTAGTCTAAAGGAATGATCTTGGATCTTGTGTTAGCTTAGATCTAATCATGAGCTTATAACTCTTTTAAGATCTCAAGGATGAAACATCATTCATGCCAGTAAATTGCACGACCCTGCTCTCGAAACAAGAAATTCCATGTACCATAAGAAATGCATTAAGTATCGAGTTAAAAATACCCGCATCTTATAAAAAATTCTATTACAAGTAATTAAATTAGAAACATGAATCATAAATGAACATGTTTCTCTAATCAATGAAAAGTATGGTTTAAGGAGAAATCCAAACTATACTACCTTGCCTCTTTGAGAATTTCATATTCCAATTTATGAAAGAATTGAATTAGATTATGATACAAGAATTGATAATTTCACAGCAGAGAAATCCCAGTGTCCACTTCGAGCAATAATCTAGTTCAGTCCAGTTTATGTTTAGGATTTTAAATTTTTCCTTTACAGATGAAATTCTATAGTAAAATTCTTAGTCTGCTATGGAAATTTCTATGAAATGGAAGTTCAAATAGTGTGAAACCTGGTAGTTAGTAATTGAATTTTTAAATTCTTTTCAATCTGTGTGGGAACGATATCCGGACTTATAGGTCCACTTTTATTACTTGTACGACCTGTGCACTTGTAGTATTAAGATCAAACTAATATTTAGTGAATTCATTGACAAATCCATTTTTCTTATGAGCATACAAGTTATTTTTGGTCCAACAAGTTTCCTGGTGCCTTTCTCGTGGAATTAGCATATACCCCGTGGTAACGCGCCATAAATTTGTATATATCTCATTTGGTCTTATCGCATCCCATGCATCATTCGACGTGCAAGTATCGGTAGAAATGAGAGATGGGGTGAGAGACCCAACATGTGCTCAACAAATATGCTTATCTTGATGAAGTCATGACTAAAATTCCGTGATTTTGGCGATTTAACAACATCATCGGGTCGTGGATAGCGGAGGGAGGGGAATGGTTTGACCCATTTATGAATTTGTAGAGATCATAACCAATAAGGAGGGATTCAACTTGAAGTTTCCATGATAGATAATTGGGAGAGGTAAGTTTGACTATGTCATTGGTATTGATGATAACAAGGGCTTTTGTAAGCTTTAGAGGGTTTGAGATTATGACTTTTTGGCTTTCGACAACCATTGCTAAGTGAGATAGATGTGGAGATAAAGAAAATAAAAAGCAGGATTTGATTTTTAGAACCTACTCTGATACTATGAAGACTGATACTATGAAGACATAAAAGGAAGAGAAAAATGGTTTGTATTATATTATATCATGAATGGTAGATATATACACTTACAAAGCATCTTTGGATGCTATTGTAAAAAGAATACAATTACAAACTATCCATGTACAATGAGAAAGAATCAAACAATATAAAAATAAATCAAATCAATTAAGGGAAGATACATTGAGAGGAATTATTATGTCATTAATTTTCCTTTATCATAAGAGACAATCAATCAAGAGGAGATTGATGAAGAAGAAATATCTCCTCAATTTCCTTTATCAGATAGTTTGCTTGTTTAGCTTTAAACATGGTAAAATGGGTGTGGCTCAGGATAAGATTTCTCAGCATGTTTATCAATTATAAATTATGCATTTCTAGGGATCACAGCCATTAACAAAGCATCTTACAATCACTTTTAAGTTAAAATTAAGCTCTTCCTTTGTCAGCTAGCTAGTAGTCACTCTGAATTGGATTTACCTAAGGTTGCGTTTGTTTTTTTCACTTAATGCAGAATAGAACTTTTTTTAAGTTTAATGTTGAATAGTACTAATAACATTAAGTATTAAGTCGTTGCTTTTGAACATTGCAGAATGAGTAAAGTATGGCAACGAGGCGATTATTTCGCTCCCGCCACCCCGCTCTAATGGGACAAGTTTAGTTTAACCGTAATCAAAGTTTTAGCGTGTTTCGTTTATTTTCTCAAATCCGGTATTTGGCTCGACGGCCTTCAAGTATTGTTACTCCCGCTCCACCCAACCCGATTATATTTTAAAAATATTTTATTATTATTTTATTTTATACTTTAATATAATTAATAATAATAATTATTAGAATGTTTTTTAATAAATAATTTATAAAATTCATAATATTTTATTTTTTATGAAATATATTAATTTTAATATAATAAAAATAAAATATAAAATATAAAAAAATAAAAACAAAAATCAAATGTAAATGGGACGGGTTTGAGAATTTTCCCATCCCGCTCCGTCCCATTTAATTTTTTAAATGAGAGATACGCTTAGAATTTAAAACAAACGAAGTCGTGAAAGTAGAGATGAAAGGGCCGCTCTGGCCCCAAACCCTCCTGTCATATCCCAGAAGGAAATGGCATGTTAGCCCTTCTCCTTTTAGGCACGATGACTTTTTCTTATTTTAAGTGAAAATGACTTTTTTGAATAAAAACAGCCAAATATTTTCACTTTTTTTCTATCTAACTTTAAAATTCAAGTAATAAGTTTCATAAAATTTTAGAAAAACAAACAACTTTAATGTTAGTTCTCATTTGTACCTTCTCATGATTAAAGTTCTCAAAAACAAACGCCACCCAAGCCAAGCCAACTCCTATATGGGTAGTTGGCAACTTGGCATTGGTTTTTCCTTTTCCTTTTTTTTTTTCTTAATAGAAGTATTTTATGGGAAATTTTACTTTCAAAGTATCTTGCCAAGAAAGTTTTATTTTTTAAAAATGTCTAGCTGAGCCCCAGGAAGCCAAACGCAAATTTCTACTTCACAACAATGTGTTTGTTTCAGGCTTTTTTACATTTTATTAATGTGGATTTAACCATTTTACGACACTAATTCTACAGCATCCTTAAGTTAATGGCGATCATGTAAATTTCAGCACTTTAGAAGACTCGAACAAACGACCATTTTTTTCACTTTCTACAAGAACATGGCTTAGATGACCCAAGGGATTTCAATGAAGATTTTCAATCCAGAACATTGACATTATTGTTATCAGCATGAATATGGGTAGTGATCTCCAAAAAGCCCGAGGCCCGCTTTAGGCCCGCCCCTGTGCCCCTCGAGGCCCAAGTTCGTAGCGGGCGGGCCGGGCCTGGCTTCATTTTCAGCTCACAGCCAAGGCCGCTCGAATCACAGGCTCAGCCCGCCCGTAAGCCCTGCCTTAAGCCCGCCTAGAGCCCATTTAGCCTGCCTGGGAGGTTCCCGCCCCAGAGCCCACCCAGAGCCCCGTCGAGACCCACTTTGGAAAGTTCACTAAAAACCCAACCCCTCCACGGTTTTTGATTTAAATCAGATTCAAAAGCTTAAATAAAAGTAAGCTAAAAACAATTCAAAATAAAAAAAATACATCATTTAAAAATTTTATTAATCAAATATAATTACATTTAGAAATGCATGTGAAAGTTATGATTCACACAAAATAAGATATCCTGCAATCCAGTTCTGGCACCTACTTATTTCACAATCATTCAGACTTTTCAACCATAAGAAAATAAAAATACAATATACATTTCCAATAAAATATTTTAACTACGGCGTGATCGTAATCCATCTTTGATCCATTCATGTTGATATTTTAAGTCTTCAGACAACACTGGCTCAAATTTTCTCGAACATGATCAGTACCGTCCGCTGAACTCCAATCTTTTAAAACATACTACCGTCGATTGCTGAGGTGACAAATTACATCTCTTTTGCTAACCACCTTCCACTGCACTGTGCGCTTCTTCCTACGCGATCAGATTCACAGTGCACGCATATCACGTGGCTATCAGAGCAACACTCTTCTAAGATTAATTGGTTGCTTTTTCCACCATTCTAAAATATCAAAATTCCTATTATCTTCTAACTAATCGTTTACACCGTATATCTATCTATACGTTGTATTATTCGGAGAACCGCTTGTCAGTTTTTCTACTTTCAACATTTCTCAGCGGCTTTTATAAAGCATTTAAGAGTTTGTCGGCGATGATTTTATCAACCAATATTATTACCATTTTTTCTCTTTATAAATATTATATAAAATATATAATAATCGACTACTTCATTTTTAATTTCTTCAATTTTTATTTGATCTTCATTGTAAATAACTTGCAAACTATTCATCTAAAGCATCAAATTCTTAATCTAGGGGTCCACAATTAAACCAATATAATAAATTAAAGGTATTTCTCCCCAATATTTTTTAATTTTTTCTATCATTGCAAAAATTGTATCATTAATAATTTTATAACTTAAATAATTTTGAAGTACCATATAAATACTAGTTATTTGCATAATGACCCGATGCGAAGCCTTTATAATACACACTACAAATATTTGTTGAAGTATCAAAATGTTCAAAAAGATCACGTAAGATCCGAATCGCCACAATAATCTGCTAATCATTTAATACATCAACATTCCTATCACATCAATATTATTATATAATCGCATTTCGTATAATCAGATCTATCATATATTTTGTAATATTTTGTAAAAGTTTATAAGTAGAATTTCATCTAGTTGGTATATATATTTTTTCTTTTCATATTTGTACTTGCAAATAATCAAAAATAATTCATGTTTTGCTTAAATTAAATTATTATATGCAATGTCTCTAATTTTTCTAATGTGCTATCAACTTGTTTTAATCCATCTTACAATTAAATTTAAAATATGTGCACAACAACGTACGTGAAATAATACCTTGTACGATCCTCTTTATTTGTCAAAATCTTTTAATCTCAGGACACATCATTATTAAAGATTATCTAATGTTATCAGAATATTTTATCACGAATACCTAAATCTATAATTTCATCATTTATTAGTTGCTATGTTTTTACCACTATGTGGAGTATTTATTGTTTTAATGAAATAATTCTATTTAACATCCATTACAATCTATAACAGCAACACATAAAAAAGTTTTTACGCATTAAAGATGTCCAAATATATGATTTGTAAACAAATTTCCTTCAAAATTTGTAAATATCTTTAAATTCTCTTCTGCTCACTTTTTTTCATAATACCTCTTTTAATAAGATTTCGACCAACCTTCAACTGATGTGACACTAATGCTCAATATTTTGAATATTCATGAGTTTCTATCATATTAAAAGATTTGCTCAGCTTTACGTAATCAACAATCCTTCACGACATGAAAACTCATCATAAGAAAACGTTGCTTAAATTTCCACATTCATCTTTACCTAATCGTGATATAATTTCTAATATCTACACATGCTTAGCTTACATCGTTAATTGCGCTCTTTAAACGACTTTACGCCTCGAATTCCGATCCACCACTAAGAAGTTTGATACAAATTTACATTTCGCTTTTTTATTTTCATTAATTTCTAAAATTATTTCTATTCTATCAAAAATTTCCATATATTCAACTAAGTTTTTTGCTTAATGATTATTACTGACTGTAATACATTTGATACGCACTATCCATATTAAAAATTATTAATAAAATATTATACTAAAAAAATAAAGAATTAATCAAAATAAAATGTAACAAATAAGAAAAGTAGTATGTGGAAATATTACTCAACGTAAGATCAAGCGCAAAATTCTTAAAATCAACTATCGGAGTCACCAACGCCATCTGCATCACCAATAATATCACGTAATACGGGCAACAATCAAATAAAATAAAGATTGTTAATACGGCGTTAAATCGCAAACGTAAGCCGACTCGAGAGAGTATGAAAAATTAAGAGATAATACGGTAATTAAGAGAATTTATGTCGTGATGTATAAAAATGTCAAAAGGTGTGTGCAACGGTCACATGACCGTGTGGATCGAGGAGGGGGAGCCAACGGTCATATGACCGTTGGGGCCGCGCCGTCACTTCCGCCCGTCCCGCCCATCACCCCTGCTCGTCCGGCCACTCACCTGCGCCTGCCTGTCTGCGATAAAGCCTGCGGGCTACCGCGCCTTGTACCTGCCACTTTGCCGACCCTACTGGGCTGACCGACACAGTTCTATGTGCGCTTCGGCTCTCGAATCGCCACGTGCCCACTTGATCGGGCGGTCCTCCGCCCAGCCTCGTCTGAAACCCCTAAATATGGGGTATGCAAAGGAAAAATAAAAAATAAAAATCTATTGAAAGGTGAACTCAAAGCTGTATTCATGTACCACTACCACAAGGACTATCCACTCAGTAATCAGTAAAACGGCAAAAGGGATGTAAATACACCTGGTAATAAGAGAGTACTTTCACATGTTATGAAAATCCTCTCAAGAAAGCAAACTTTTCCTGAGAAAAAGACAAACCTGTAAATGATTTTGAATAAGCAGAGGGCAAGGTGAAAGACCCACTAATGAGAGCAAGCCCTAATGACCAACTTGGTGGTAATTTGCTTGTCTCTGTAGACCTTACGAAGATCATTTAATTCGACAAAGACCCAACAGGAAAAGCTCCATAACTTATGATTGCCTGCATATTCATCAGTTAAGATAAGCCAAAGGGTCCTTATTAGAACCACAGGCATTTTTTGAAACCCCATCTTCAAGTCCCACAGCTCTGTCATCTAGGGCTTCCAGTTATGGAGGTCAGGAAAAGGAATGTCACTAACTTAGCCCTAATAATTGCTGTATCAGACAGTCCTAAGATTATATAATTATGGAGTCAAAGCCGTGTTGAAATAAAACATTAAAAAGTGGTTTACAGAACAAAAGGAAACAAAATAGGGTGTATGGTACTAATTCTAATTTCTAATTTCTAATTGAATAACAACAAACAGAAGATGCATTGATTGTCTAGTGAACCATGTGGTTGGTGATCAGCTATGGACTACTAGGCCTTCATCACTATAGAAAAGAAAAACACTTTTCCTGAAATGTTCTCAAAAATTGATTTTTGGAATAAATTTCAAGTGGACAGGAAACGGATGAGAATGGAAATGGAGAGAAAAGAGAAGGGTGTAATTGCAATTGCTTGTGGTAGTTAGTAATTGAAATGGGGGAAGTAAAGGAGAGGAACTTAATTGAAAGAGAAGGAGAAGAGTGAGAGTAGACATGTACACATGGGATGGGGAATAAGGAACTTTATGTTACCATCTTAAAAGATTCTCCTCTTTCCAAATGCTATAAAGTTGTTATTATTATTTATTAAATTTAAAAAAAAAAAAACCTGCCCGTTTCATGTTTTACCTTTTCCCTTTTCTTTTTTTTTTTATTTGCGGGAACTGGCAGTCTAAATTTCGAAACTTGATTCGCTACTCTGATCCTTCTATTGGGCTTCTGCCAAAAAGGAGGAGGAGAGCCGAGAAAAGCGGTGCGTGGCGGCGTCTAATACTACCCTGTTTGGTTTTCTAAGTTTTGTCTCTTAGGTTTCTGTCATTGACATTGTTAACTTAAATTTGGTCTGTCTCTCCTCTCTGTCGGGATAATAACCGTGTGATGATGGGGGTTTAAAAAAAGGGAGGGGGTAAAATATGGGTTGAGTTAAACGAGCAATGCATTTTAACCCGATTTTTAGAATGTTGGGTTGTGAAGTTTAAAACCCGAATAAAATCGGGATTAATTGACTCAACCCATGGGTTATGTAGGTTTGGTTTGGATTATAAAGTAATTACCTTAATAATTAAAAATTTCAAGAATCTATCTATAAAATTAGATATTTGGATTCTTAAT